>NW_019775114.1:361181-458925 GCF_001039355.2 Lingula anatina | reverse complement strand
GGATTGAGGCCGTCTTCTGGGTCTTCCGGAAGACGGTCAGATTTTCAAGTTTACATTCACAAGTATCTAATTTTTTCTGTCGGAAGACGGTCAAAAATGGAGGATAGGTCAACAAAGATAATTTGGAAGATTGTCAGAAAATATCTCTGGATCCGACCCTGGGGGAGAGGGAAGGGGGAGAGGGAGGGGAGGGGGAGAGGGTTCACCCAAATTAATCAATGTCTAAGTCTGGATTTTTAGGATTTTAAGATCCCAAAAAAATGTGCATTACTTGGCTGCAGTTTATCGATTCCTGGATGTATCCATCATCTTTATATTTCAATCATACTTGTATTGTTATGTTTCCAGGCCATTTTGGGTAAGAAAGTGACCCGTCCAGCAGATCTTGACCGAGGTCTTACTAACCAGTTGCTGGACTGTGCTATGGCGGATGATCACTTCCAGACAGTACTGGGGAAAACCATGTGTACGGATGACTTCTATGAAGGTAGAGCACTTGTTTATTGAAGTAATTCATTTTGACAATTAATCTTTATTTACCATATACAAAATGTGCTGCTGTTGGATATCAAGACAATAGAAAGGCATTGAAGTGTAAAAAATGATTATTTTTTCTAACTGTAAGAACCAAAGCATATTTAGCTATGAGAATCTGTAATGAAGCAAAGGCATTTTGTGCATGTAATGAAATTTAGAAATACAGATGGTAAATCTATTTCCAGATGCCAGTATGATAACTAATTGGCCCTTTTTTTCAAAAATTAATAGCTGAATTTAACCCTCCGCCATGTTTGTATTTTCCAGGTCAGGCACGCCTAGACGGAGCACTGTGCGACTACACAGAGGAAGATAAGATGCAGTTCCTCAGGGAGATTTACGACAAGGGAGTCAGAAATATCGAGATGGAATGTATCTGTTTTGCTGCCATGTTGAATCAGGCAGGATTAAAAGGTAACATGGAAATGACACGGGGGTCTGGCTGTCATTTTAAATTGTTACCTCCGCCAAGGAGGTTATGTTTTCACCCCTGTTTGTCTGTCTGTCTGTCTGTTTGTTTGTCATCAACATAACTCAAAAAGTTATAGACCGATTTTAATGAAATGTTCAGGGTAGGTGGGAAATGGGTAAACTTAGAACTGATTAGTTTTTGGTGGTGATCCGGATCAATAACCAATCAATAATTAATAATAATCAAAAATCACTTCCTTGGCGGAGGTCTGCGCTCTCAGAGTGCTTTTCTAGTTACAGAAAGTGATTTATTTTGCCTATAATGAAACATTCTACATTAATTGGCTACAATTGGATCTAATTGCATACCAAATTAGGAACTTGGCTTAAATTTCGAAGAGTTGGTGTGAGTACCAGTAAAATTCTTGAAATGTTGCTTGGTGAAAAACAATTTGGGTGAAAACAATGAAAATGACGAAGAAAAGTAGCATCTTTTGCTTCTTCTCTCTCTCTCTTACTCTCTCTTATCCCTATATCTGTTATACAATTTCTGTTTTGTTTACCAAAAGCTTCCAATCATTTGGTATTCAGCTTCACATCAAAAGGTGCAAGTTGTGTCTCATAGGCTTGCATACTGGTCTGGACATTTGAAAGTGAAGAAACATTCATACATCAAACCTGAAACCAGGGTTAGTTTTGTGTTGATTGTAATATCAGTTTTATATGATATTCTCTGCCCCCTCCTCCAACAGGTGCAGTTGTGTGTGCCACCCTCCTGGACCGCCTGAAGGGAGATCAAGTGTCCACCCCACACGAAATCATGAGCGAGTGGCAGCAACGTCCTCAGAAGATTGTGGCAAGATACATTCGTAGGCAGCTCGGAATCTCATCAAAATGATTTCACAACACTGATCATATTTCCTGCAGCTTTGTGAGGAAGAGAGAAAGATGGATCATTAGAAGTGTTGTGGTGTTTGTATATTGTATATATATCTACTTGTCACATTGCCATGTCACTAGATGTAGAACCCATGAAATGCAACACTGGAACAGCCTGTTCAGCGACAAAATTTGAAGAAAAAAAAGTGTGGTTGTTTTTATGCAGGTCACAATTTTATTGAATTTGAAAAGTGCAGCAAATATGTGTTAATATTTTACATAGATGACAACTTATCAATTTATTAAGAGAGAAATATTTTGAGAGTTTTCTTATTTTATCATAACCACTATAGACTATTTTTGACTATATTCCTAAGTTTAAAAACCTCTTTTTCAATTACTATAACTAAAATACAAGTGACAAGTTCAAAACTTGTGTTTTATTTTTGCCAAAGTTAGTGCCAGTGAGATATCTGAAAACTATTCGAAGCAGCATCCATGAATTATTTAGTGAAATTATAAAGTGAAATTTCAGAAGGAGTGTCTGTTTCTCAGATTTTAAAATAGTTTTGCTTTCAGAAAATGGTAGTGGGACCAGTGGCTTTATGTCCGTCATGAAGTATTACTTTTAGATATTTGTAAAATATAGCGGATTTTATTTATGTATGATATATTTTATTTTGTGGTGTGCTGTGAATTTTATGGGATCTGTCTAGGGATGGACTTAAATTTATGACAAAAACTTACAAAAAGGTTTATTACTATACAAGATCGGTATTCAAAACTAGCATAGCGTACACTATACCTCATTTGTGCCATAAAACAAGGAATTCAAGCCATGTGAACCGTAGTATTATTATTCTAAATTTATCAAAATCAAACATCCTTTATGATATCCAGTTGTTATTTTCATTTACCTTAGTTAGATTTTATGTTCACTGTCATTAGAATATTTAACAGTATTATATCGTTTGTATGTTTAAAGTGCAAAATACATTCTGCCAACGTTTTCAATGTAATCATTTAACTGCCGGTCTTGCCTGTTCATATTCATAGTTTATAGTTAAAGTATTGCCAGCATTTGGTTTTTCTTATGATATGTCAAATTCAGTTTAACTTTGAAAGTTTCACTTGTATTGAGAGTTTTTAGTTTTTACAAAGAATACTGTATGTATTCTAGTCGTTCAAATGGCCAGGTTTTGCTTGTTTGGTGCTATAACATTATATGAGTGTTGGTTTTCAGTATGGCGTTTTTGTAGATATCCGTATAGACCCATTGCACCGACGTCATCGCTGGACTACCTTCTAGCGTCACTGTCCGCATCCTGATATACTGCAGTTTGCAGGTTGACCTCACATTGCGCCCTTTCTGTGTAAACCATGTATAAAAGCAGTGGAGGAACTACAATTTTTGGGAGGGTGGTAATAATCTGAAACACTACCAAAAATACATGGCAGCAGAGTCCGGAAGGATGGGGGGGAGGGGGGCACCCTTTGGAAGTATGCTGCAAAGGTTTAAGTCAAGTGGACAGTAACTGACGTCGTGTGCAATCGGTCTATGCTTTTTTGACCAAGGGTGAGCGCGAGACCTTTAACGTAAAATGTGTTTTGGCTTTGATTGTTTCATTACGTCATGTGTTTTTTGCTTTTCTTTGATTCACGCAAACAGAAATCATATCGCGTAGAATAAAAGTCACTTTGGTATTTATTCGAAAGAAATTGTTAATTGGAAATTAAACGCCATCCAACGAACATTTTTCTTTTAATTTTTAAAGGCAGCGTGTTGTATACGCAAGTAAAAAACGGACGTCAAACAGAGTAACCTAAAAATATAAAATATGACACAATTTTACCGGAAGTTTTCTCTGCCACCGTGAACATAATTGGAAGTTTTGTTCAAATAAATTGCATTATAGAAGCTGACTACGTGACTTTAAATATGACAATTGCACTTGTCGTGAAGGCTAAGATTTTTTGGGGGAAACTGTGATTGCCTTCCGTAATATTACGCGTTTTTCTACTGCAATACATAACACAACACCTTGTTCTTCAAATTTGATATTTGTCTGTGCTTTGGGATGACATCAATTTACTCTGAGATTGAACTCATTTTTCTGCATATTTCCCCTTTGATGACATTTTATCCCAGAAAATATTTTCTTTTTGGTCTAGCCGTATTGTGCCAGAGTTTTGCCTTCTCTCTCTCTCTCGCATACAATTTCTCTCTGTATCTCGGCGGTATTCTAGTACTGGAAATCTAAGTATTCTTAGAGTTGTGCTTGATAATGTAAGACAAATCTGTTTTTGTATAGTAACAAAAAAGTTTATTTGGGTGTAAGAAAAAAGGTGAAGATCAAGAACAACGTTCTCAAAGACGCGTCTGCGTAGATTGCGTTAGAGAAGACAAACTCTAATTGTGACTGGATGTGCTGCACTCGATTGTGATTATTGCAGTTGACATTAAGCATGGATGTTTTTAAACTTCTAATAAGTAGCTTCATTTCTTGATCAATTTTGAAAGACTAAATTTGGAGGTATGGAACGACCCTTGTCGCTAGCACACAACGATAGATACCTCAGTAATATACAGCCTTAAAGAACGAAGAATTTCGGATATGATTTTAATATTTTCAGGAAAAAAATCTTTCTTAGATGTATATATATATGAACGGGAGTTCACCTTGATGCACAGAAACTGTACTCTCTCTCTCTCTCTCTCTCTCTCTCTCTCTCCTTATAAGCCGGTGTCCTCTGTTCACTCTACAGACACGCGGGTAATCTCTCTCTAAGACCCCCTGGGCACAAATTACAGAGACCAACCTCTTAAGTAATTCCCTACAATTGTTTGCTCGTGTATGACCAAAGTCAAAAGTTCAGCAACAAAAGTTAAGAAATAAACAATTTTCTTCTTTAATTTCAGATAAGTTCCTCCTATTGAAAATTTATCAGTATTTTCGGCACGTTTCCCCGCATTAGTTAGGATGTGGTGGAGGTCTTATGGGTTCTTGTCACGCTAGCCGGGGACCCAGGAAACGCTCGGCGTTATTCTACAGACAGAAGTCCCTTTTTTAAAAGTCATGTTTCCTGATAAGTTAGGTGGACCTTGTTACGATTAGTTCACCGCAGTCAGCCGATCTGGTCGCTCTGTTCTCCCACCCGTCTCCATTTTTGCCAACAGTGCGGAGTTACATGCAGACTATGTAAGAAATACAAATGTTTAGCAATAATTCAGAGAATTATATAAAAATATAATTCATCATGACGGGATACATTGATCATGGTTTGAAACAAATGCATCTTTCAACTTGCTGTTACTCTGAAATATGTAGTCCAGAAATATTTTTATCTATTGGTAAAGATAGTGTATAAAAAATAAAATGTTTTATGTCACACTAATTGTTATGGCTAATGCAAGCGACATAAGAAATAACTTCATAAAACACGCTGTTGTATACATGACCCGTACCTAGCGCCATATGTTGCACAATGTTTCACGTCATCATGGTTTGATAAGAGCCATCAGTGTAATTAGCAATTATTGTATGTGCTGACGGCAGTTTTCATCGTAGCATTGCTCGTTTTACTTTGTATGAATATATATCTCAGTTGAGAAGCAAATGGATCAGCCCCAGTTTCACAGTTCTATGGGTTAGTTTCCAGTAAAGCCTTGAACTTGGGGTGTAAACGGTAGACTTGGGGCCAGGCAGTTCACGTTTTGGTAGCAGTACTACCCGTGCCCTTCTTCAGCTCCCAGACCCGTAGCCAGCAATTTCAAAAGGGGGTTTCTTTTTCTGAAAATGTGGACTTACCATGAAACCTTCGGGTACCTAGATGAGATTTACATAAATCTTTCGACCCCCACCCCCTAGCTACGGGTCTGCGCTCCCAACTCTCTCTCCCTCTTTTCCTCTCTCTGTCTATTTCTCTCTCTCTCTTTTCCTCTCTCTGTCTCTCTCTCTCTTTTCCTCTCTCTGTCTCTCTCTCACACACATACACACACACGCACGCCCACACTCTCTCTCACTAACTCTTTCTCTCTCACACATACACACACACACACATTCTCTCTCGCTAACTCTTTCTCTCTCACGCACATACATGTATATACACGCGCGCGCACAATCTCTTTCTTCATCACACACACACACACACACACACACACACACACACACACACACGCACTGTTAAGCATTATTTTCTTCCCCTTGAATTTCCCATGCGTCACGTTCCTTACATTCAGATTAAAACGTTTTCAGGCCGCCCTGGACGTCAGCAATGAACACAAGGTGATGAGACCGTTTAAGGAAAACCGATCTTCAAGTAAATATAATTTTATCTTATCTATTTTGTTATGTTTTAGCCTCATCACCCCGATTAATCACCTGTGGTGACGATGATGCTCAGAGATAAAAGTTATACAGTAAATAATTCAGGGTTAAAATTTACAAACTGGACTTCAGTTTAATGACCCGAGTTTTGGCGAAATTTGATTAATTTCTCTGTTTGACTCCCCAGTAGCGTGGGAGAGGTCGGGAAGATTTCAACAGCGAGATATATTGTTTATGGAGTGAATGATATTCTTTCACAGAAAAATCACAAAAATTCAGATGTATACTGTTCAGATAGAGATATTTTGCTTTACTCTCCGTGGCAGTGACAGACGGACGTACGTGTATATGATATTACCGTAAGGTATCAAAAAACGAATAAAATTAATAATCAATATGAACATGTAAACATGACAGTCATAATCCCTACCGTTATTGACTTTGCAGAATTTGTTTTTTTGAGTAGTTTGTATTTATTCAAAAGCTGCCATCAAGTAAAGGATATTTCATTTGTGTGAGCGTTTTTTTTTTGGGGGGGGGGGGGGGGGGGGGGGTATGAAAGATATACAATCAGTCGCCAGCAGCAAATCCCAGCCCCGGCCCCGAAGTAACAAGGATATCTCATTTATGTTTTACATTTTCAGGTCAAAAGATTTAGGTTTGCTTTGGTAGTACTGCCTCGGGGATACAAGACGACTTTATTCATGTTTTACTTTCCATGTTATTTCAGACCTAAAAGATATGCCGATTGATATATTGTGTCTAGTGAAACTAGCTTCTTCCCTGCGGCCTGAAGATGATCAGATTCATGTTTTACTTTTTCGGTCCAAAAATTAGTATTGTTGCATGTGTTCACTCTGATGTTGTCTACAAACAGTTGCACACTTTCTATCCTAAGGGTATAAACTGGTTTCTCCTTGTCTTATTTTTCATTCAGATATTTGGTTTATTTTACTTTTGGGTGGGAAAATGATACTTAAATTTTAACCTCGATTGTTTTTTTTTTCACTTAAAAGTAGAGTGCAATTATGTCAAATTACTTTCATGACATAGGGCCTAATTCTTTGGCTGAGACTGTTGATATGTGATATTATAGGTCTACGAAAATAAATTCGAAAACAATTCAACATGCTTGGACAAAAGTATGAATCAAGAACTGTTATGACAAGGAACCCCTCCTTTCTTATATTCTTTTTAACAAATAATGAAAACCTAAATGCCATAATTCACAGGGATCAGCAAATTAATGCATCACATGCCAAAGTTCATGAAGTGTTTCCAGGGCCGTAGCCTGAGCAAAATGCCAGGGGGGGCAGTAAGCGGACACGAGGGGGCAAAGCCCCCTGAGTGGGGAGGTTGCGGGAGGGGGTGTCCCACGGTGTGGAAAAATTTTAAAAAGTGTATGTATAATACTGCATTCTGGTGCATTTTTTAAAACTTACAGTTAAAACAGTTNTAGTCCCGTCCAGAAATATTTTTATCTATTGGTAAAGATAGTGTATAAAAAATAAAATGTTTTATGTCACACTAATTGTTATGGCTAATGCAAGCGACATAAGAAATAACTTCATAAAACACGCTGTTGTTACATGACCCGTACCTAGCGCCATATGTTGCACAATGTTTCACGTCATCATGGTTTGATAAGAGCCATCAGTGTAATTAGCAATTATTGTATGTGCTGACGGCAGTTTTCATCGTAGCATTGCTCGTTTTACTATGTATGAATATATATCTCAGTTGAGAAGCAAATGGATCAGCCCCAGTTTCACAGTTCTATGGGTTAGTTTCCAGTAAAGCCTTGAACTTGGGGTGTAAACGGTAGACTTGGGGCCAGGCAGTTCACGTTTTGGTAGCAGTACTACCCGTGCCCTTCTTCAGCTCCCAGACCCGTAGCCAGCAATTTCAAAAGGGGGTTTCTTTTTCTGAAAATGTGGACCTTTTACCATGAAACCTTCGGGTACCTAGATGAGATTTACATAAATCTTTCGACCCCCACCCCCTAGCTACGGGTCTGCGCTCCCAACTCTCTCTCCCTCTTTTCCTCTCTCTGTCTCTCTCTCACACACACATACACACATTCTCTCTCGCTAACTCTTTCTCTCTCACATACATACACACACACGCACACACACATTCTCTCTCGCTAACTCTTTCTCTCTCACATACATACACACACACGCACACACACACATTCTCTCTCGCTAACTCTTTCTCTCTCACGCACATACATGTATATACACGCGCGCGCACAATCTCTTTCTTCATCACACACACACACACACACACACACACACACACACACACAGACTGTTAAGCATTATTTTCTTCCCCTTGAATTTCCCATGCGTCACGTTCCTTACATTCAGATTAAAACGTTTTTCAGGCCGCCCTGGACGTCAGCAATGAACACAAGGTGATGAGACCGTTTAAGGAAAACAGATCTTCAAGTAAATATAATTTTATCTTATCTACTTTGTTATGTTTTAGCCTCATCACCCCGATTAATCACCTGTGGTGACGATGATGCTCAGAGATAAAAGTTCTACAGTAAATAATTCAGGGTTAAAATTTACAAACTGGACTTCAGTTTAATGACCCGAGTTTTGGCGAAATTTGATTAATTTCTCTGTTTGACTCCCCAGTAGCGTGGGAGAGGTCGGGAAGATTTCAACAGCGAGATATAGTGTTTATGGAGTGAATGATATTCTTTCACAGAAAAATCACAAAAATTCAGGAGTATACTGTTCAGATAGAGATATTTTTTACTATCCGTGGCAGTGACAGACGGACGTACGTGTATATGATATTACCGTAAGGTATCAAAAAACGAATAAAATTAATAATCAATATGAACATGTAAAAATGACAGTCATAATCCTTACCGTTATTGACTTTGCAGAATCTGTTTTCTTGAGGAATTCTATATTATGGACTGCAAAAAAATGTTCAGCAAGAATTCTGTGCTTTGAATACGTGTAATTTTCATCAGACACTTATGTTTAAGGCCACAGTAGACGCTTGCGTGAGTAGTTTGTATTAATTCAAAAGCTGTCATCACGTAAAAAGATATTTCATTTGTGTGAGCGGTTTTTTTAGTTTTTTTAGTTTTTTTTTTTTTTTTTTTTTTTTTTTTTGGGGGGGGGGGGGTGAATGAAAGATATACAATCAGTCGCCAGCAGCAAATCCCAGCCCCGGCCCCGAAGTAACAAGGATATCTCATTTATGTTTTACATTTTCAGGTCAAATGATTTAGGTTTGCTTTGGTAGCACTGCCTCGGGGAAACAAGACGACTTTATTCATGTTTTACTTTCCATGTTATTTCAGAACTAAAAGATATGCCGATTGATATATTGTGTCTAGTGAAACCAGCTTCTTCCCTGCGGCCTGAAGATTATCAGATTTATGTTTTACTTTTTCGGTCCAAAATTAGTATTGTTGCATGTGTTCACTCTGATGTTGTCTACAAAAAGTTGCACACTTTCTATCCTAAGGGTATAAATTGGTTTCTCCTTGTCTTATTTTTCATTCAGATATTTGGTTTATTTTACTTTTGGGTGGGAAAATGATACTAAAATTTTAACCTCAATTGTTTGTTTTTTTTTCACTTAAAAGTAGAGTACAATTATGTCAAATTACTTCCATGACATAGGGCCTAATTCTTTGGCTGAGACTGTTGATATGTGATATTATAGGTCTACGAAAATAAATTCTAAAACAATTCAACATGCATGGACAAAAGTATGAATCAAGAACTGCTATGACAAGGAACGCCTTCTTCTTATATTCTTTTTTACAATTAATGAAAATTAATGAAACCTAAATGCCATAATTCACAGGGATCAGCAAGTTAATGCATCACATGTCAAAGTTCATGGAGTGTTTCGAAGTAAACAAAGTTCACATCACGTGACCCTAGTTGACCCCCGGGCAGAGTTATAATGAAGATTTTAGAACCAAACAATAAATTAAAAGGCATACAAAGGTAAATGTGGCCATCCTCTTAAAATAGAACAAGATATTTGTTAATTTCAATAATCCCATTTTCTCTCTGAAGACTTTCTCGATTCTTTCGCTGTATAAATTTAAAAGAAGAATATGTATGCTCACTATATCTACATTTCATTCACCCTGAAGCTAATATACTAGAATTTTACCTAACTCGCTGGTAAACTCATGAAGTTCCCAACTGGCAAAAATGAGGGTATATGCTGGGTAAAGTCACTGTCAGTAATCAGAAACTCAGGGGGATCGAGTGATATTTCAGCGAAAAAATTCAAAATCTCTAAAATGAAAATAAATCCAATACTTGAAGCGAGTTTAGTAGCAGGTCAAAAATCCAGTGTGCCATTTCCCCTTTTTAAGTGACAAAACAGAGCAGTGCCACATGCGGGAAACGTGCTCAATCTTTATGTTTAATAACGTTATAAAAAAAGTCGCAGATTTTAAATTATATGCAAACAAAGATTGTTTACGCAAGCTGATTTGAAAGAGTCTGGGTGCAAAGTGTGATGAAGTTGATAGAAAAGAATGGAGTTTTCTAAATTTCTCAATTAAGTTGTTTTATGTGTGGCATACCAGGTCTACAAGGGTGTCTGTCATGACTGTTGAATACACAGATCTAATGTTATCAAGGCATTACTGGTATGATCAATAAGACAATATTTGTTATGAATAAATAAATGATAAACAGTAGGATTGTACATTATGACTCTTCCCAAATAGTGTCAAACATCCCACATATTTCTGCTCTATCTATCTGTCTGTATGCCTCTCTGTCCCCTTGCTCTTTTGATAAATCCTTTTTTCTAAATACCTACTTAATTGCAACCGATCAAAAGTGATCCCTTGAAAGAATGAACAGGGGGAACACTTGCACAGAAAGTCGTGCATGCCATTTCGTCTGTCAAATAACAGATATTCTCAAACTTACAAGTTTTCTTTCATCAAACTCACTCGACATTTCGGTTCACTTAACCCGGCCACTTGTAACCCAAGTCACACCTAGGCCGCCATTTCCAATTACCACCTGAGGGAACGCGGCATTCTTAATTTTCTGCTGGAAAAAAAGGAAAGAATACAGTTCGTTGGAAATGATTGTCAACGCAGTATATGCGGTACTGTATAGAATTTTAAACAGGGAGCTCTCTGTGTTAAGTTTCTTGTCCCTATTGGGTCCAACTCCTATATTATGTTTTTTAGAAAACATTGATCCAACCTAAATTGGTGTATCCAGTAGGTCTACCTACAAAATTCAGTATCCTTTCCCTAGAAATAAACATTAGAAAGAACTCAAAGGTAAATCATAATTGGTAAATCCTAGATAATTAAAAAAAAACCCTAGACTGAACTTTTCTGCGTCTTACCCTGGCACGACCTTACAAAAATAAATCCCGCGTTCCCCAGTCCAGTAATGATTCCTGGGTTCATGCACAGGTCTTGTGCGCGTCCCTTGAAAGCTTTTATTTAGCAAATCTTAAACACCCACCATCAACAAATCGAAGAACTAAAACTCCCCCTTATTCTCTTCATTATAATTATTTTAGTTTTATTCTTATTTAAGAGTACCTTACGAGGTAGCACGTTCATATAAGAAAATTATCCATATGATCAGTGTTTTAACAAAAGGGGGCGCCATGACTGAAAAGAGCCCTAACCAGTTTCTGTTCTTCTCAACATAAAACGAAAGGTCTCAAGTTGACGTATTTTTGGAAAATACAAATCCCCCCGAATGGTTACATTATGAAGGCCCATCAGCCTACCAGAATAACTTGTTTTTCACGCAATATCTTTTCATTCCACTTTAGCTTTTTATCCAGTTGTCAAGAGCCGTTCCCTTATTTAACCTTAAAAACTTTGTTGTGAATGGCACGTTTGTATTTTGAGTTCATTGATTTCTGCAGTCGTAAATCCTGTTTGCCCTTGACGTCCACAGATTACCCAGCATGCCTTGCACACGGCAGACGACATTTGGTAAGGTGCTCCCTGTTGATATTGATATGGAGAGATAAAGAGAGTTTGGTGATACACAGACACGCGAACGCACACATACGCGCAAACACACTCTAAGATAAGGATAGCGAGATGACAAATCTTTTATGAATAGTTTAAGTAAAAAAAAATGAAATAATAATTTTTATATTGTCAATGCTGCAAGTGTAGGCCTAGGTCTCAGCGAACTATAGTCAGTATAGGCCAAATTATCGTTAAAATTGCTCAAACAATAAATATTTCATAACTTGCCATCCATCATGCCAACAGCCGTATGAAATATTTACCAAGTGAAACAATCATCGCAAAAAGTTCAGTGCCATTCAAGTCATTCAAATGACAAAAAAGCACTATGTAATATTACACCATGTAGGCCAAATTATGGTGTTTTCAATAGTGAGAGGTAAGTCTTATGTTATGTAACATAAAATATATATAATGACAGCTGATACCACGAGTACGGTAGACACATTACTCCATGGATGCGTGCTATTTATCAAAACTGAAATGTCATCAACCACCCAATACTTTCCTAAGACTTTAGTCAACATTCCGGGTTTACCCTCCACCCACACGCTGTCTGGCACGACATTTTCAAATCCTGCGTTTCGTTACTGATAAAAACTGAAATATTCAAACCATTTTAATCTTATCGATCAAAAAACGTGCTTTATTTCTTACCAAAAATTGTCCTTTTTGTACATCTACGTTCCCACAAAGTATGGTGACTTCATTTCATTTTTACACTAGAGGGCCTAAATGTACACATCGAAGCAGTCATCAATCTATTATCTTTATGCTGAGTGCGTCGATTTTTTTGTCTAAACTTAGATGAAAATTGACATTTGTTTACATAAAAACTTATTGTTTGGAATCATCACGTTTTTATGTTGACTAAGAAGGCGGTGTCATGACTTCTGTTTACTGCTGTGTTTGAATTTGGTGATTGTTTATGATTATCTTTTGATTGTTTCCAATCTTTCTGGAAAAATAACAGCCTATAAAATCCCGCTGTGTACTTGCATCCGGTGAAAATATACCATATAGGTTTATCTTTATTTAGATTTATAATAATAATGAGAAATTCCTATTCAAGAATGACTTCCTGTAAATCGTGTATTTATCACAAAGATTATACAGTAATGTTATACAAAAGGTAGCAATCTTCTCCGGGTTAAGAAACCACTTGTCTTATGTAGATATGAACTCTCATATGTCACAGTATCCAGTTTATGTTTGTAGAATATAACATATACGACAACCCTGCAGCCAGTGTCAGCCAAACCCCGTCCACAGCAGCGTCCTCTGTCCACAAGACGCAGCAGTCAAGACCTAAGACCCCATTCCCATACATAGATCGATCTAGCGGGATCGGTCCATCTCTGAGGGGATTCTCGCTAAATTGCTTTCATCTTAAGTGGCTTAGATGTCTGGCACGCCTACTGAAGCTGCTAAACGATAGTTAATTACCCTCTACCATCTTCAGTGGTTCCAGACATCTAAGCCGCTTAAGCTGAGTGCAATTTAGCGTAAATCCCCTCGGCGATGGACCGATCCCACTAGATCGATCTAGGTATGGGAATGGGGTCTTAATTCTGAAATCCTACTCCTGAAATCCTGAAAGTTGACACAGAGGGGTTGGATTACGTCTTGACACGGGAGCACCCTGGGCTGGAGTGTAATGACAGGATTGAGTCCTGTTGACCTTGGGTATTATAGACCTGCCTCAATCCTTTCAAGAGTTTAGTGAGAGGTTATCAACGTGATTGACTTCATTTAGACTGTTTAAACAGCTCGCGTTCAATAGAGCTTCCTCCAGATGAACTAACCAGGAGTTTTAGTACACTCAGAGTAAAGCTTTGAACGAATCCTATATGGAGGTCTTACGTTTGAGTTTTGCTGATTAAGTATAGAAATTCCGGAAGCCGATCTGGATTAAATCTTTTAAGATGTGGAAAAAAAGCGTGGACACTTATTTCGTTAATTACATGATTCTGCTATTTTCTGAAAAATTATTCATTTTCCAATCCAGGATTCCCCGCAGATAAGTGAATAAAAATAAAAAAGACAATCAAATAATGATGATGAGAAATGTTTGAGCTATATGTATTAGTGGCTAATGTTTGATAATATGGACAGGGGGCATATCAATTTAGACAAATAATCCAACGAAGGAGTGAATAAGTACATGCACAGAGTTCTATGTTTGGAACTATATACCTTCTACACTCCAGGCTGGGCTTTATCCTTGATTCCAAAATATTTTGAGTGACATTATTATTATTAGTAGTAGTATATTGGTTTTGTCAAAATCTTAAATGAAAGATTAAACATTGAATTGAAATGTTTTTTTTTCATTCTTTATCTTATTTGAAAAAGTACCCTCCCCTTTCTGTTTCCCCTCTTCTCTAAGGCAACGCCCATGGATAACAGAAAATCATATTAGTCATAGGGTTTTCCCTCTTTCGCTTCCTCTTCTTGCACATTATCCACAGATCGCGGCGGTTTTACAAAGCAGACGACAATTGTCACCTGACGCTGACTCTGGTGACTCACGTGTTGGATCAACTAATTAAAGTTAAGCAAATCTCACCTTGTTATAGACCAGCGTCCGGTGTCACGTCAACAGAGCCTCCTGTGGTCAGTATGACATAGGGGCCGGATCCCTTTGACTTGTACAGGGACACCCCGTCCAAAATATTGAGACACTAAGTCACGTCACTACGTCACGCTGACCCTAACCTATATGAATCTAATGGCGAGCTGACTCTCTGTTACACTGTCTCTTAGTTTTCTCTGTACATAATATCTTCAGAATGAAAGTCGGTGTTAACTGTAAGCCCGAAATTTCTGGTTTACTCTAGTGCAAGCTGAACCCTTGATGGTCCACCATAGCAAGATGAATTTTTACTTTGGTTATAGCAAATATTGGTATGAAGCATGAACTATACATCTTTCGTTTTATACATATGTCGCAATATTCCAATTTCGTGGACTATCAGTGGCACAGTGAACAGGGAATTGACCCGCGCTAAGATGGGAGAGGACGATAGTTTACGTTTTGTTCCTTCACGATGTGTTGGCATGAAGCGTGTTACGACAGAATCAACCCCTAAACCTGTGCGGTGATCACACAAACTGTCACGGAGGGATTTTCGAGAGCCTCGGACTGGTCAGGAACAGACCAACAGAAAGCAAAAAACAACAGTGGACAAAGCTTTGCCCTTAAAGAAGTTCACTTGTTTTCTGTAATTTTCTTTCCGAAAAAAAATAACAACGTTTTAACGCGCTTTTCCCCGAGGTTGTACCTCTTTGAACGCGTTTTTTTCCCTTTCAAGTTAGTTTTCGAGTTCTTGTGTACGTAGAGACTGCCATGGCAATAATTCACAACTTTGTTTCTAGACCAATGTCTGTATGATTACATGAAATTACTGGTGTTTTCGTCCATATCAGTTAGTTATTCTGCGACGGTTCACAGGGAAAGTTTGTGGGGGATTTTCTTCTACTTTGTGAATCAGCGGAAGGAAGTGAACCATTTTTCACAGGTAATTGTCTAGAACAGTTGCTTGTACCATTTCTAAACCACTGAAAACCATTATTGTGTTTGAAAGGAAAAACACGAAAAACAAATCTAAACAGTGAAATATGTTGTGAAATATCAATTTTCATGTAACCACATCTGACTCATTCCTTCATTTTTTTCGGTTAATCTTCTTTTCAAAGCAAACCCATTCGACTGAGTCACTTTACTGAGCAGTATTAATTATCTGAGATCATGTTTTGTTTGTTTTTTTTTTTTTTTTTTAGAAATGTAAAACGTTAATTTTTGTGACCCTAAAACCTAAAACTGGGTCCCTGGCAGTCCGGAGAATTTGCAGTCATCAAGACAAGACGAATATTTGGTAAAACGTAGTTCCCGTCGTGAGGTAAAATTTAGGTGGCCATGCACCCTTAAAGTTANTTCTCTGTACATAATATCTTCAGAACGAAAGTCGGTGTTAACTGTAAGCCCGAAATTTCTGGTCTACTTTAGTGCAAGCTGAACCCGTGATGGTCCACCATAGCAAGATGAATTTTTACTTTGGTTATAGCAAATATTGGTATGAAGCATGAGCTATACATCTTTCGTTTTATACATATGTCGCAATATTCCAATTTCGTAAACTATCAGTGGCACAGTGAACAGGGAATTGACCCGCGCTAAGATGGGAGAGGACGATAGTTTACGTTTTGTTCCTTCACGATGTGTTGTCATGACTCGTGTTACGACAGAATCAACCCCTAAACCTGTGCGGTGATCACACAAACTGTCACGGAGAGATTTTCGAGAGCCTCGGACTGGTCAGGAACAGACCAACAGAAACCAAAAAACAACAGTGGACAAAGCTTTGCCCTTAAAGAAGTTCACTTGTTTTCTGTAATTTTCTTTCCGAAAAAAAAAACGTTTTAACGCGCTTTTCCCCGAGGTTGTACCTCTTTGAACGCGTTTTTTTCCCTTTCAAGTTAGTTTTCGAGTTCTTGTGTACGTAGAGACTGCCATGGCAATAATTCACAACTTTGTTTCTAGACCAATATCTGTATGATTACATGAAATTACTGGTGTTTTCGTCCATATCAGTTAGTTAGTCTGCGACGGTTCACAGGGAAAGTTTGTGGGGGATTTTCTTCTACTTTGTGAATCAGCGGAAGGAAGTGAACCATTTTTCACAGGTAATTGTCTAGAACAGTTGCTTGTACCATTTCTAAACCACTGAAACCATTATTGTGTTTGAAAGGAAAAACACGAAAAACAAATCTAAACAGTGAAATATGTTGTGAAATATCAATTTTCATGTAACCACATCTGACTCATTCCTTCATTTTTTTCGGTTAATCTTCTTTTCAAAGCAAACCTATTCGACTGAGTCACTTTACTGAGCAGTATTAATTATCTGAGATCATGTTTTGTTTGTTTTTTTTTTTTTTAGAAATGTAAAACGTTAATTTTTGTGACCCTAAAACCTAAAACTGGGTCCCTGGCAGTCCGGAGAATTTGCAGTCATCAAGACAAGACGAAAATTTGGTAAAACGTAGTTCCCGTCGTGAGGTAAAATTTAGGTGGCCATGCACCCTTAAGATGAAATAACTCATTGAACAAAATCCGAAAAAGTGTGGAGAGAATAAGTTCGCGTCAATATCAATCATAGAACTTCATAACTTAAATATCTTCCCCAGCTTAAGTGGAGTTAAATACCACATTTTGAGACGGCAGCTTGCTGATAGAAATGCTTACGCCCCAAAGTGTTTTGGCTAATCTGTGCTTAATTTGCTGGATCGGCAATAATGAGAAAATGATAAAATGTTTTCTTGCGCAAGAGGTGAGCATAACTAGTCGTCATGCTACGCATTATGCCTTAGTCATATTCAATGGTTTAATCCATTGGTTATGATGAATACCCCCGTTTATTTTTTATGGAGTTACGAAGGATAGAATTTCTTTCAACCACGTTATTTAGCTCCAGTATATCCTTCTGGGCAACGTGATATGTTTTTGTTAAAATTAAATTGGGGGTAAAATTGCAGCGGACCAGAATTATGCTTTTCAAATGCAAACTCTGTCATATCTCCAGGTCATGCCTTTTGACGTACCACAGAATATGTGTTCATCTACGCTCTGTGCCTATATCATTTTACGTAACGGCCCAGAATTTCTCTCAAAACGAAGATTTAATGGCACAAATCACAATAATAATTCTTATTTCTGTCATCATCCATTTTCGACATTTGCGTACAAGCTCCTCTTTCACCACCCTCCCCAACTTCTTGTTTTTTCATAATTCTTAAATTTCTAAAAAAAAAAAAAAAAAAAAAAAAAAAAAAAAAAAAAAAATTATAAGGTTGTCAAGCCAAGCCAGTGACCCTCTCCCCTCCCCACCTTCTTGTTTTTTCTTTTTTTTCAAAATTTTTAAATTTCTAAAAATACAAAAAATTATAGGTTGTCAACTGTATTTCATTTCCACGAGTTCCAGTACTGTTCCACGTTTCGACGCAGTATTAGCGTTTGGTAGCACGACAAACACTAAATCTCTCCAATTTCTCGACTTCGAATGTTTTCGACCATTATCGTCCATGCATGTAGTCACATCATGTTTCAAAGTCTTACGTAAGCACGAATGACGTCATCCAGATATCATAACCAACACCTTGAGGCTAAAGCTATTGGAACTCTGATGTGACCTGCTCACCCAGGCCGTTTTCAGAAAATGAAACTAAAATAATACAAACTGGAAACAGCTAATTTTATGCCAGTGCTCTGAAACACACATTTTACCAAAGGTCAACTGAGTGATTTAATTAATTTTATATCAAAATTCTACTTGGACAGTAAAAAATTGCCATGAATTGCCAGAGACATTTGTGAATAACATACTCTTTACCAAAGGTCAACTGAGTGATTTAATTAATTTTATATCAAAATTCTACTTGGACAGTAAAAAATTGCCATGAATTGCCAGAGACATATTTGTGAATATATAGCGATAGATCCACCTGTAGCCCTGGTAGAGGCTATCAGTAACACCTTCAGGGCCACGGATGGAGTGGAGAAGATTGTGTGTCAGTTGTTATCAAGATTACAGCACTGGTAATAGCAATACAATACCAGCTCACAGTACAGGTAATACAAGCTGAGCACTTCGAGCGGTATAAAAAAAAGGCAGGTCGCGCTGACACACCAACAAAGACCCCGCCATTGTCGCCCTGAGAGCAGCCTGAAAAGGGTGACAGTTGTAAAAGGTCCCCATCAATCTTCATATTATGAAAGAAGAACGCCCTGGCTTGTGTCGAACAAGACTTAAGTGCTAACCACGTGCATCAGTATTGTGATAGTGAATGGGGCTCGTCTTTCTGAGGTCTGATGATTTTTATCCCTGGATCTTTTTTGGAGGTTATACCGTCGGTATAACGCGAAAGAACAAATCCCCATTTTAAAAAAGTAACATCGGTATAAATGAGTGAATATACAACGCTAATTTTTTATTCTATTGTTTCAGCAATTACAATGATCGAACATTTGAATGTGCACCGTGAGATGGCACGAGTAGGATAGATGTATTTGAAGCTTTCAAGTCATATTTTATTTCACCACATTTCTTCACTGAAATCAGCAGTGCTCATCACTTTGGACTTCTCTTATCACGCGAGAAAGTTTATTCAATAACTGGAAAATTAAATAATAAAATAATAAAAAACACACATTTCTTTTAATCACAGTCAGTAAAAATTTATTCAACTTTATTTTAAAATATTGGCGTATAATTCCAACGTTTGCCTCCATTTCCCTTCTAATATCCTCTGCCATAAAAACTTCTCTCCAACAATGAATGTCATCAAACACACTGTTTGCTAATTACTCACAAGATTCTTAAAAAACTGATGAGATAAATTTTCCAAACATGATGTCATTATGGTAATACATAAACAAGATGATATAAAGTCAGTTGATTTAATGTCTAAATGTATTTTCTTAACCAAGTAATCAAAATGGATGAATCATGGAAATAGGATAACTTGGAACAGGTGAGATGATAGTATTTTGTGAGTAATTAACATTGTCTGTCCCAAAGGTCAAGAGATATGACCAGGTCACCAATCTTTGTTCAAAGCTAAGTATACAATGAGTGCAAGATAAACCATAATGTGAAAACCATAATATTCCCAAACCAAAGTCACTGTGATGCACTTTCTTCAATTTATGTGAAAACAAGTATAACTAGAGTACATGTACATATCATGAATTCTACTTATTCAGATCAATGGTAAAGGGGTGGTGAGGGGTAGTGAAGGGTTGGGGGGGGGTGGTAAGGCCTTCCCCTCCACAGAAGTAAATAAGGGTTGGCTTAAATTTCAGTGGTTTGTAATGTCTCCTTTTTTCAACCCTTAACTGTGTGGGACACAAATACTGTAAAATGTACAGCTAGTGAGAAACCAGGAACAGTTCCATACCTATACTGTGTAAAGAGGTTTAGGTACCCATTATCTACCCCCTCCCAGCCCCCTGCTCTGGTCCTCCCCATGTCCATTGAATATACACCCCCCCCCACACCCACCCCACCCTCCACACCCTCTCCACCCCCACCCTCCACCTGCAGAGAGGATAAGCCATGCTCTCAGCCAGTTCTTTCTTTCTTCTGGACTTTCTTCCTTTGTTCATGAAGTAGAAAAAATATTTTAAGATATGTCTTAGAAGGAGTCAGATAAAGCAACAAAGTGAAGTCAGCTTGCTCTTTAGAATTGTTCAATCACCTCTGAAAGTATTTCAGTTTTGTTTTGTTCAATCATCTGTTAGAAACATTTTGGGAAATATGATTCAGCAATTTTGTCTGAATCTTATAAGTTAAAATATATTTTTCTGTAAAATTATATCAGTTGGGAATAAAACATTTCACAGCAGGCACTGGCCCTTAGTTAAAGCTGAATATCTTTAGCAGCTACTGCTACAGTGAGGTTTACTATTTTCCCAATTCTAGGGTACCCAAAGTACTTTATCAGGCCCGTAGCCAGCAATTTCAAAAGGGGGGCTCTTTTTCTGAAAAAGTGGACCTTTTTCTATAAAAACTTCATGCACCTAGATCAATTTTTAGCCTGAGTGGACCTTTTCCCAGCCAAAAGGGCGGTTCTTTCGAAGATTATGTCAATTTTTTGGCATTTGAAGAGCTGTGTTTTTGCATGGCAGAAGACACATACAAAGGGAGGAATTTTACAGAATGGCCCATCATGATGTCAGTAGTGTCCACTGTGGGAAAGTATCTCTATCTTAATAAATACTCTAAAACTCCCAGTCCAGCTAAAATACATGTACTCAAATTAAATTATCAACCAGAAATTCCCATCTCTTAGACCATATGAAACTGCTTAAAAAAGGAGACTAAAAAACCCTCCATTTTTGTGCAGGGGCACTGAGAAGACTGACAAATACCTAAGAAGTCCAACTAAAAAGCAAGGATAAATCTTTTTCCATATAATATATACATTTCATTGTCTAAAGCTCAGAGTGAGATAATAATAATAATAATAATATTATATAATGTATAGGTATAGATATATATTGATGTATAAGCCACTTTCAAATCACAGCTGTAAACAATGAATGATTGCTCCCATTACATCCCACCTTGTAAGGCCTATGATTGACAGCAACATCTCCTGTCCATCCACCAGGACACGCCCAATTGGTCCAGGACACACCCACTTGGGTCAATCTTGTTCTATTCTTGTTACAGATCAGGTATGACACTTTGCTTCTGATCAGCAAAAGACACCTTAGAGATCAACTTCATACCTGGTAATGTTAAAACAACAAGCAGCCTCCATTTGCACACTTCGCTCACTCTTGTTCTCTTATTATTCTATTTATCTATTCTATTTATCTATTGCTTTAACGCAACAAAAGATACATTTTGATTGCAAAAACTTTGTACAGAGTCAATAGTAGGTGATATTTGCAATATATATTTGATGAATTGCAATCAGCCTTCATTAGAATAGAACTTGAGCTTACTATCCATTTGTTTGGATGCTGTCCATTTTCACCTTACAATGCCGTGTTCACACAAGAGCAGAATGATAGAGATCTAAACTTCACAGCACAACTAAATACTGTCCTGTTTCAAATACATACACATTGGCAGAACTTGGGTCTCCTTGAAGCAGCAAACATGATATGTACATTTCTTGTTCTGTTTCTTTTAAAGCTGCTACTATCCAGACTGTGCTCTGTCTTTAACAAATTTCCAAATAAAGACATTTTGGCCTAATATAGACATCCTTTACACTCCTAATATGGCAAATAGTGTACATCACATGACCGGCTGCGGTGCATTGTGTTGAGTCAATCGATATGTATCTCTTTGGTCGTGATGGTAGTTTTCATGTGGGTGATGGTGCATGTCTGCCTGCGCCTGGGTCTGCGGCTGATCTGCGCGAGCCTGATCATGCCCATCATACAACTGGTTATCTAACGCTCCACGTTCGCGCTTCTTCACTTTATACCGTCCAGATCTTGATATAGACCAGGTTTTGTTGAGCTTGTGCCCCTTGCGGTCTGTGGGTTCGACTGGGATGGGGATGGTGAAGCCCGCCTCCTGCATGTCCTCTTCTGTGGGTCCCGGCGGCATCGGTTCGTCCTTGTTCTTCTCTTTCTTGGACTTTTTCCAAAACCATTTCCAAAACGCCATTTTGTTTTTTGTTTTTTTTCAAGTTTTGGTTTACCAAATTGGAAAACTGTCTGGAATGACTGATTTAATAGGTGGAATTATTTATGTTATTAATCCACAGAGGAATAGTGCTGTTTTCTCCTCTGCTGTTACATGTACAGACACAGCAAAGAGATCACTTTTATATATCTTCACTGAAAATGGTGTGTCTTCTACTCTATCTTGTGCTGTGTTAATTGCTTCCAACCGTTTCTTTCACATGATCCTTAGCGATAGTTCTCTCTGTGACTGTGTTAACTGTGACATCCAGGTGTGTGTCACCTTAGTACAGGTGAGATGTCTTCCAGGTGGGAACTTGGCCGTGATTACCTCTAGTACATTTATATGGAATTCCTCTTTGCTCCTCACAGAAATATGGTACACCTGCAAAGAAGAAGAAATTTACATAAGCAGGTGCTTTACAAAAAGAAACGGCATAAAAATTTGAAATATTTACAAGTATTACTCAATGGTCAGCTTTGTTTAAACACAAATTATGCAACAAATTTTAACTTGTTCAATTTTACTTGGTACTGTAAGTCATTAAAAATTCTAGTTAATGCTTAGCAGCTACCAGGTATAAATAAAAAATAAGTCAGATAATTGACATTTAAGTAGAGCCAAAAAATAAAAAAAAAGAATTTCACAATTGAGGAAGTGGTCGAATTGACCACATATTTCATAACACAAATGGCCAACAGCTGAGTATCTTCAGTATTTTCTTTTTTATTTTTACATTTTTTTTTTTTTTTGAGACTTAAGGGTGCATTCCAAGAGATTTAGATCTACCCATTTGGATCGACCTAACTCCCTGGGGGTTCACGCTAAATTGATGTCAGCTGAGCGCGCATGGTAGTTAATTACCCCCTTACAGCTTTTAGTAGGCGGGACAGATGCTTAAGCTGGCTAAGCTGACAGTAATCTAGTGAGACTCCCCACAAGGAAAGATTGATCTAAAATCTGTGGGAATGGGATCTTAAACATAAGGTAACATAGCTGTCTTGAACCATTTTTTTCCTTTGACGAAATGTCTTTATTTATTTCATTCACAGTGACAAAAAATATCTGTAGTTAAGTATTCACATGTGGCCTGTAAATGCTCCTTACTTCAAAGCCTTAAATGATCCAATAAATTGCCCTTCACAGAGAATGAACTGACTGGGTTGAGGAATCCATTAAGACTGTCAGATGCCGCTTATCTTAATTGTTACAAAGGTAGATATAAACTCCAGTTTCCTGTCTTAATCTAACCGTCATGTCAAAGTCTTTGATTTCTGAGTGATTTATGTGAAAATGCCAGTCTTGTCGCGGTAATAAGTGTCTCCTGATTAGATGATTGCAGTGATAATCCTTATCTTCGGTTACCTTAGAAGTCAGGTAATTGAAGCCATTTGACAGCTTAATTTATACACTTACACCTTTTTATTGCTGGTTTATTCAAAAATAATAAGTCTGACCCCCCTAGTGGGGGGGGGGGGGGAGAGACAGAAAAAGAGAAAAAACAGAAAAAAATAAAGAAAATTCTTAGTACAGCTGACATTAAACTCAAACAAGACATGATTGTACCAATATTGGAGCTCAAGATTGAAGTAATTTTTAACACAAGTAGAAGAGGTCAGAGGAGGAAAGATAAAAAACTTGCTCAAGTAGTACAACATGTGAAACACTTCAAACATGTCAAGAAAGATACCCAAGTATCTTAAGTAACACAAAACTGGGAGATCAAAAATGATTTTCCGTACATAATTCATATAGATACAGCCTATAAATTTTAAATACCTTTGTTAATAATAATAATAATAAATTTATGATTGATATAACTTATAATAAACTTATATCAAAGATGCTCCTTCCATACTTGCCCTAATTTGTCCAATTGAAGTCAGAAGTCAAGTGTTCTAGAGCTGGTATAGCTCCCCACAGAAATCACACAGTGTACGTCAAGGACAATCACTATAGAGCTGGGCCTCAGATTTTAATCAGCTTATTTGTGACCCACTGGGTTCATAGACAGAGATGGCACTGCTGGTAGACAGATATAATATAAATATCCAATCTTACAATACAATCAGAGTGGTTGGCCTGTAGTACCACTGTGAGACATGGACAATATATAGGATGATAGAGGGAGCCAGGGAGAGAAGGTTGCACTTGAGAGGGTTGACCAAAAATAAATAAATAATAGACTTTCTAGATAAGTAAGATAAAAACACTGATAAATATATAACAACACAATCAGACTTGACCAACTTTGGTGTGAGTTTTGGGATATATAGACTGTGTGTGTGAAGGGGGTCTAGAGAGACAGATTGACCAAGTGTTAACTGTGACAGGAACTTATAAAATTGTAAACAAGTAAGGACTATACCTAATACACAATTCACCGATTTCAGAAGTTTTGATCAATACCCAGTCTGACAAATACAGATGTCCAAATTGTTAAAGTAAATTTAACACAATATGTCAACACCTCTGTGTTTTATGTATTCACAGATGCAGTCTTAATTTTACTTGGGGGACAACATTTTTCTGGCTCACCTCCCTAGCAAATTATATGGTAGTAACAGCATAATGAACAGCTTGGTCAAAATGATACCTTGATAATACCTATGTATAAAAGTAAATACACAGATACTTTTTCTACTTGTGCAGGTGTAGTACATGCCATTCTTTTTATATTTTAGATATTATCAAAATGTTCAGAAATACTACACCCTATAATGGTAGGTGATTTTTTTCTAAATGGAATAAGACCCATATATGACTTTGCCTACATTCTAGGATGATATATACTCAGAAATAATATATACCAAATCCCAGCTCAGCTTGTGTTATTGATGATTTCAACGAAAACTCTTAAAATAAAAATGATAGTAGTAAATGATCATGTCACAAAACACTTGTGCTTACTTTATAGTGTATCACTTCAATTCAATTCATTAAAAAAATGAAATGGGGGGATTTTTATTAAACAACAGAATACAGACCAAATTCTACATTCTTATCAATGTCAGTAAATTGAGCACACCCTGCAATTAATGTATGAGGTTCATTCTATTACACAACTTACACCAATCCCTTACGTGACATTAACAGCATTTAACATTTCACAATTAATCAATGGAGTTGGGTTAAAAATTGAACCAATGTTGAAAAATCCAATATGCTCTATTCACCTGAATCATGACCTGGTGGGAAAGTGGCAGAATCGAATTTGACAGAACAAAAGAAAATCATAGATAAACCTATCACAAAGCATTCCTGCACATAAGCTGAAGTCTTTTACTTTTATAGAATACACATCAGGGGCCCATACAGTACCATACTCAGGCCATGGCATGTTTAATTAATGTTTCAAGACTTCATTTCAACTTAGAGCTCAACATAATACATATGAGGGGCTATTTCACAACAAGAAGGGATCATGACATGTATTTTCTGTATTGTCAAAAAATTTGACCAACCCCCACACCACATGTTGACATTTCCATAAAACCATTTCCACCTTCAGCAGTGGAGCTATATATGTATGCAGCACTGGGTGCTAGTTCTTCATGCAATCTTCATTTCATTTCAGCTACATCCACCTTTTCCATTGAGTCTATGTGAAGGTTTGATACACAAGACTGGGTGCCAATGTACAATACGGCAGTTTTCAAAGAACCTTTGTGTGTCAGCATAAAGTATTGAGATGACATAAAGAGATCAAAATCATACCAAGCGGTTGAAAAACACACTCAATATCTGGCAAAATGGAAAAGGAAATCAATCACAAATGATCTTGTTTAATACCAGGAAGCTGAAAAATTTCTAAATTCAGCCCGAGTCCAATGTGTCCACGTAGAAATCCTTCCAAAAATATACACATCATGACATCATAATCCTTCCTAATGAGTTCTTGGTTTTATCTTTTATCTGTATCAGCTTTTTATAAAGCTCATTTCATCACAGCATTTACGTTAAATCTGGAGTTCAAACTGCACACACCTTAACTGCGACAGTTGAATAACGTGACAGGTATGACATCATCAATAAGAACGGCGCCGCCCTGATATTATACCCACGCAGGAAAAACAACTAGGAACTTGTTCTTATATGCAGTTCACGTTTACACTCAACCACAAATGTCTGCTAGTGTCCTGTTATATCACGACATAATAAAACATGAGAAACCGACTGCCCTGTGTTAAACTTCACTGTGCTGACCATGTATTTGTTTCTTTAAGTGCACTTTATTTTCTGTCCGTGGTACAACTTAGAGGAGAGAAATGCAGGTGTATTACCTAAGTTTGTGACTGAATATTGAATTAGATGCATTTAAAAAGTTTTGACAAAATCAACTAAAAACTTATGAACACATGTTATAAGGTCTATTTTAGAAAAAAACAACTGTGGCCTTGACCTTCAGGTTAGTTAGTACACAAGGTTTACGTAACAAAACACTGTGATTGCCAAAGTTGATAACACACCTGTCATCTATGACTATTACCTTAATTCCAAAATTGTTTTCCAAGAAACTCTACCTACCTGGCCAATTTAAGGTGCCATTCAATTATTTTGACAATGTGGTACACAGGTGACAGTCATGAATGATGTCACATTTATTCATCCTCAAGACAATTTTCAAAGAAATGCCACATACATTTATCTCAGTGACTATAATCCTTACACCTATTAAAGAACTGTCTAAATTGTACAATTCATGATGCAATTAAATTTCACAAATTCAACATAGTATTTACATCAGGAAAATAAGAAAAGTAATTTATGAACCCTCTAAACAATTTTCCTAGAAATGGGCTCAGTTAAGCTGGCTATTACCAAACCATGCAGCGACCATTAGATTTCTTTACTTAACAGACTTAATATTTAATGACTGCCTGCATTTTATGACTATCATTAAAAACCAATTATTGGGTCATTATATAAACTGTCCATTGCTACATTAATAAGAAATCATGTTCAGGTATTTAAGATATATTTAGAATACAATCATGGAGTCATTTTTTTTTCCAAAAGGAGAAATCCATAATTATCATACAGGCCCTTTAAACAACAAATAAATAAATAAATAAATAAATAAATAAATAAATAAATAAATAAATAAATACACTTCTGTTGAACAATAAATCCACCTCTGTTGAATTTTTATGACATTTCAAAGTTCTAACCAGTTTGAACACTGCTTTAGTAGTTTTTTCATGCTGATAGGCAGTTCTCTCATGCTTCAGAGAGTCTTTTTACTGAGACTATTGTGCAACACCTTTGAGAGGGATGTTGTGGTCATCTCAGTTCATCAATCTAGAGGCATAAGTTGCGAAAAATAAGAGCATTTTGAACTGAGCAACTCAGTGATGTGTGGCTAATCTCTCCTGATGAGTGGAGCTAAACCAAAGCTTTGGCTGGTTATATGGTGTCATCTGTAGATTCAGAAGTGGATAAAATTTCAAAACCTCACTATCTTCTTCAAAACATATTCAATACCTTATGATTTCACTTTAGATATTCCACTTCAGATGTATAAATTGGGCCATCATTGCCCGAAGAGGTTACGCAATCCACCTTCATGTCCACTGCTTGTTGAAATGACACATGGAGCTGGTAGCGTTTATTTATTATTATCAGTCATTTTCACAGATGTCACAGATAATGTTACTTAACTAAGTACCAATTTAGAATCCTCCAGGACTTCCTGAATATTCTTGAAGAGCAGTTTTACTGGATAAATTGGGTGATTTAATTTTACTTTTAAAGGCCAATATCCAGGATAAGAAAGTGACAATCTTGAAGACTTTAGTTTTAAGACCTGTATTTTGATCTCCCTCAGTTTTTTGATGAAACCATCTTTAATAATTACTATCTTTGGCAGGCACGTAGCCAGGGGGGGTTGAGGTTCGAAAGAACCACCTTTTTTTGTCAGGAAAAGGTCCATTCTGGGTAAAATTTAATCTAGGTACACTAAGGTTTCATTGTAAAAGGTCCACTTTTTCAGAAAAAGAACCCCCCTTTTAAAATTGCTGCCTACGGCCTGTTTGGAGTCTGAAGAGACCATTATAGAACATGCCCAAGTAGCCATGCATGACATCAGGGCCTTACCGAAATATAAGGCCTGCTGCAAATTCACAACAAATTTAATTACTGCAATGTGGCCTTATGTCCCACGCGGGACGAAGAGCAATGATGATGATGATGAATGTGGCTGCAAATTAGCAGCAATAAAAATTTTCTTGCAAACTCCTACAAACTTGTTACGCAAACTTTTCATTTTCTACGGGCATGTGCACACATGTATGCATGGTCAGTTTCTCATGGAACCTGAATTCTCTCACCTCTACAGAGCAGAGTCTGGGACTTCGCCTGAATTGTACAACTATATATATAAAATCATATAGAATCAATAGGAAGCTGAAGGTATAGGGGTTGAGATATCAGGGCTTTGACACTAGAGGCCGCAGGTGTTGCAATTTGTAGCAGTCCTCTTCCCAGGACTTACGTGTTTTAATGTCACTGGCAGATATCAGCAGGGTGCTAAGAAATGAATGTGGGCAACACACACGTATACACACACACACACTGGCACGTACACACTGACTAACACAAACACACTGGCACGTACACACTGACTAACACAAACACACAATAACACCCACTCAAGCTTTGCCCTTTTCCAATCCAAAGTAGACTTGTGGGAGTGCAGCCTAAGGCTAACAACAGGTATCTCAGTTGTCATCAAAGTCCTCGCTATTGCAGCACCTGTCCACTCAGGGGTATGTGTCATCTGTCACTGTCAACTTCACAGGACAAATGACATTATCAACATCCTAATTGACAGCAGGTATCATAGCAGGTGACAGGTAAATAGAGGGCAGTTTAGGTGGAGGGGGTGGCGAGGGTGTATCTGAAGGTGTGTTTACATTAGGATCATTTTGGACTGTACATTAGGCTAAAACATGTTACCAGGGATAGTGGGTTAAAACTTTTAAGTAGTGAAGAGCGGAAACTCATGTTTTACTTCTCAATAATCCAGACTTCTTAAATTATCTGTAATATGGACCTATTTCTGGTTTGAAATGTGAAAGGACTTATGGGAATGAAACATAATCCTCTCTCTCTTTCAGTTTAGGCAATAACTTAGATAAAGCCATTAATTAAGTTTGGTTGGTCATATAAAGTACAGTTCTGCCCGTTTTTCTCCCCCCCCCCCCAAGGCCACCCTCCCACACACCCACCCACTCAAACCACAGACAAACACTTCCATTACAGCAGATTATAAATGCGTAGTAATAATCAGTGTGCATTGTGGAAAAGACACCTATTTTTCAGACAGTTCATAATTCTTTTTCCAAAACATTAAAAGAACACAATGCAGTAAGTTTGCCATGTTCAATGACACGGAAACAAGTCTGCGCCAAGTGCTGTAGCTGCCTTATAATAACATAACATCTGAGGTCTAAACCCACTGCAGTCAGTCTGCTTCTAGACTACGTAATCTTTGCTATCACTAGTCTTAACTAGTAAGTTCTATGTGGCAATTATTTTTTGTATTCAGAGCATTAACTCCCCCTATTTTCTGTGTGGGCAACCTATATTTCCAGGCGCCATTCCCTGTCAGATGTAGACACCCGTGCACTGCGTTATGTTAACCAAACTGTTATGGAAATTATCTGCAGATATAAACCTAATGTTTAGGTCAAAGGCATGTGACACACACACATATTGTTATTATTATTATTATATAGAATATCTGCAATATGAAATGTGCTGTCACACACAATACTGCAACTAAGCAGAGCAAATCACTAGTTGTCACACATGATCCGGGGCACCAGAAACTCGGCAATCTCAGACGTCATCTTTAGAGCTGCTCTTCCTGATACACGCATTGTTTTTAATGAACTAAATTGAAGGACAGGCTAATGACATCCCTGAGACAAAGTTCTACCACAAAATAATTATTGATATTTTGAGATGAATTTTTTAGTTCATTTTTTTAAAAGCTTGGAGACTGAGTCTAAATAATAATTTTGTCTGGGCGCCCATTATTCAGACTGCATCTTGACATATAAAATATTGTTCAATCTCAAGTGTCATTTAAACGTAATTGCTCAATTTTTTTCTAACAATACCAACCACTTACATTTCTTGAAAGAGTTCTTTGTTGGTTATTCCTCAAAAAAGATAATTTGAAAAGTGAGTTGGATTTCTGCCATGAATTGAATTATTATGAACTATAACAACTATAATATTATATGTACACTCTCAACTCTATCACAAATCTTTTTGTTATTAATAAACCTGGTAAATATACTGCCTTGTCTGTCAAGAAGATATTGGTAATTTTATGAAAATAAAATTAGGAATTTGAAAACTTATGAACAATTACCGCAGACAAAAGAGTTGGTAGAGCATACTGCTTTGAGCAGCAGATTTGGGCTCTTTCATGTCCAGTGATATTCTCCAGAGTTACAGTGTGCTCTGGTTCTCCATGAGAGGCTCAAACATTTATTTATGCTATACAGAGGGTTTTACTCCCCTACACAAGTTGTCCACAAATATGCTTCCTACTGCTCAGCTAATGAATTGACCATGCATAGGCCATCATGGAAGCTCCATTTAGGTAACTGTAATTAGCATAACAGCCAGGCTACTTTAATTCAAAAGTTGTCAATCTCTCGAAGCGTGCCAAAAATCCAGCTTGATGTGAAAACGAAGGGCTTGTGAGTTGCATTGACCAAATCATGTCTCAAATATAATATGTCCTAACTATAAAACAGTCAAGATTGGCTGTAATGATCTGAGGACATTGGTTGGATATCCATAAGTCATGAGCTACCTCAAATAATCTTGTAACTGGAATCTTACAGTTGTTAACTAAAGTGGGCCTGGTTGTATCCAACATTAGTTTTACATAAAACATTTTCAAACTAACCTCAGGAAGTCACAAGTGGAATGTCTTAATACAATCAAATTTAATTCTTCTTTTGGTATGGCATAGCCAGCTGGAATATTTGTATTAATTGCAATTAACCAACTCAATCCACAGCATGCTGTCAAGCAATCTTATAAGTACAATCAATTTTGATTCTTGACTTTAAACCAGTATCTAGAGTGGCAGCCACACAAGGGTTGGTGTGTGCTTCGACCCAAAATATATATCCTAGGTGTTTACATGTATTCCTTTACATAGTTTTTTTGCAGCCAGGATATATCTCTTCTAAAGAACAAGTTAAAAATTCCGAAATTTATTCTCATAAAAAATAGCAAAATGTCATCATCAAGAGGGGATGTAATACCAGTTGGAGTCTGTGGTAAGGTGGTGTTCTTTGGTAAATTGAACGAGGCAACAAGTGTGGGTCACGACTTCTACAGCTGAATAACTTAACCTTTTAGATTTTAAACTAAAGATGACCTGAAGTTTTCTGTAGATGATATAGATTTCTGATAACTTGGACAAAAGCTGTCATAGCAGGTTTCTAGATCAATGACATCTAGGAAAAGATCAAAAAGGAGGACAAAAAACCCCCCTCCCTCCCCTCTCACCCAACTGTGCAGAAATCTTTGGAAAAAAATATGGAGTGATGTTGAACTTTTTGAAATATTTCTCTGAATATTTAAGAAACAGTCTGCTAAAACAGACATTATGTTCAACTAAATAACAAGATTCACCTTTAGTCAGTCAAATAATTGGTAAATATTTTAAAGTTTCATTTTATAAAAAACTTCAATATANATATGATTTTGCCTACATTCCAGGATGATATTTACTCAGAAATAATATATACCAAATCCCAGCTCAGCTTGTGTTATTGATGATTTCAACGAAAACTCTTAAAATAAAAATGATTGTTTGTAAATGATCATGTCACAAAGAGCTTGTGCTTACTTTATAGTGTATCACTTCAATTCAATTCACTAAAAAAATGAAATGGGGGGATTTTTATTAAACAACAGAATACAGACCAAATTCTACATTCTTATCAATGTCAGTAAATTGAGCACACCCTGCAATTAATGTATGAGGTTCATTCTATTACACAACTTACACCAATCCGTTATGTGACATTAACAGCATTTAACATTTCACAGTAAATCAATGGAGTTGGGTTAAAAATTGAACCAATGTTGAAAAATCCAATATGCTCTTTTCACCTGAATCCTGACCTGGTGGGAAAGTGGCGGAATCGAATTTGACAGAACAAAAGAAATTCATAGATAAACCAATCACAAAGCATTCCTGCACATAAGCTGAAGTCTTTTACTTTTATAGAATACACATCAGGGGCCCATACAGTACCATGCCCAGGCCATGGCATGTTGAATTAATGGTTCAAGACTTCATTTCAACTTAGAGCTCAACAGAATACATATAAGGGGCTATTTCACAACAAGAAGGGATCATGACATGAACTATCTGCATTGTCAAAAAATTTGACCAACTTCAGCACCACGTGTTGACATTTCCATAAAACCATTTTCACCTTCAGCAGTGGAGCTATGTATGCAGCACTGGGTGCTAGTTCTTCATGCAATTTTCATTTCATTTCAGCTACATCCACCTTTTCCATTGAGTCTATGTGAAGGTTTGATACACAAGACTGGGTGCCAATGTACAATACGGCAGTTTTCAAAGAACCTTTGTGTGTCAGCATAAAGTATTGAGATGACATAAAGAGATCAAAATCATACCAAGCGGTTGAAAAACACACTCAATATCTGGCAAAATGGAAAAGGAAATCAATCACAAATGATCTTGTTTAATACCAGGAAGCTGAAAATTTTCTAAATACAGCCTGAGTCCAATGTGTCCACGTAGAAATCCTTCCAAAAATATACACATCATGACATCATAATCCTTCCTAATGAGTTCTTGGTTTTATCTTTTATCTGTATCAGCTTTTTATAAAGCTCATCTCATCACAGCATTTACGTTAAATCTGGAGTTCAAACTGCATACACCTAAACTGCGACAGTTGAATAACGTGACAGGTATGACATCATCAATAAGAACGGCGCCGCCCTGATATCATACCCACGCAGGAAAACAAGTCAAAACAACTGGGAACTTGTTCTTATATGCAGTTCACGTTTACACTCAACCACAAATGTCTGCTAGTGTCCTGTTATATCACGACATAATAAAACATGAGAAATTGACTGCCCTGTGTTAAACTTCACTGTGCTGACCATGTATTTGTTTCTTTAAGTGCACTTTATTTTCTGTCGGTGGTACAACTTAGAGGGGAGAAATGCAGGTGTATTACCTAAGTTTGTGACTGAATATTGAATTAGATGCATTTAAAAAGTTTTGACAAAATCAATAAAAAACTTATGAACACATGTTATAAGGTCTATTTTAGAAAAAAAAACAACTGTGGCCTTGACCTTCAGGTTAGTTAGTACACAAGGTTTACGTAACAAAACACTGTGATTGCCAAAGTTGATAACACACCTGTCATCTATGACTATTACCTTAATTCCAAAATTGTTTTCCAAGAAAGTCTACCTACCAGGCCAATTTAAGGTGCCATTCAATAATTTTGACAATGTGGTACACAGGTGACAGTCACGAGTGATGTCATATTTATTCATCCTCAAGACAATTTTCAAAGAAATGCCACACAAATTTATCTCAGTGACTATAATCCTTTTACCTTTGAGAGAACTGTCTAAACTGTAAAATTCATGATGCAATTAAATTTTACAAATTCAACATAGTATTCTCATCAGGAAAATAAGAAAAGTAATTCATGAACCCTCTAAACAATTTTCCTAGAAATGGGCTCAGTTAACCTGGCTACTTCCAGACCATGCAGCAACCATTAAATTTCTTTACTTAACAGACTTAATATTTAATGACTGCCTGCATTTTATGTCCATCATTAAAAACCAATTATTGGGTCATTATATAAACTGTCCATTGCTGCATTAATAAGAAATCATGTTCAGGTATTTAAGATATATTTAGAATATAATCATGGAGTCATTTTTTTTTTCCAAAAGGAGAAATCCATTATCATACAGGTCCTTTAAACAACAAATAAATAAATAAATAAATAAATAAATAAATAAATAAATAAATAAATAAATACACTTCTGTGTTGAACAATAAATCCACCTCTGTTGAATTTTTATGACATTTCAAAGTTCTAACCAGTTTGAACACTGCTTTAGTAGTTTTTTCATGCTGATAGGCAGTTCTCTCATGCCTCAGGGAGTCTTTTTACTGAGTCTATTGTGCAACAACTTTGAGAGGGCTGTTGTGGTCATCTCAGTTCATCAATCTAGAGGCATAAGGTGCGAAAAATAAGAGCATTTTGAACTGAGGAACTCAGTGATGTGTAGCTAATCTCTCCTGATGAGTGAAGCTAAACCAAAGCTTTGGCTGGTTATATGGTGTCATCTGTAGATTCAGAAGTGGATAAAATTTCAAAACCTCACTATCTTCTTCAAAACATATTCAATACCTTATGATTTCACTTTAGATATTCCACTTCAGATGTATAAATTGGGCCATCATTGCCCGAAGAGGTTACGCAATCCACCTTCATGTCCAGCACTTGTTGAAATGACACATTGAGCTGGTAGCGTTTATTTATTATTATCAGTCATTTTCACAGATGTCACAGATAATGTTACTTAACTAAGTACCAATTTAGAATCCTCCAGGACTTCCTGAATATTCTTGAAGAGCAGTTTTACTGGATAAATTGGGTGATTTAATTTTACTTTTAAAGGCTAATATCCAGGATAAGAAAGTGACAATCTTGAAGACTTTAGTTTTAAGACCTGTATTTTGATCTCCCTCAGTTTTTTGATGAAACCATCTTTAATAATTACTATCTTTGGCAGGCCCGTAGCCAGGGGGGGTTGAGGTTCGAAAGAACCACCTTTTTTGTCAGGAAAAGGTCCATTCTGGGTAAAATTTAATCTAGGTACATTGTAAAAGGTTTCATTGTAAAAGGTCCACTTTTTCAGAAAAAGAACCCCCCTTTTAAAATTGCTGCCTACGGCCTGTTTGGAGTCTGAAGAGACCATTATAGAACATGCCCAAGTAGCCATGCATGACTTCAGGGCCTTACCGAAATATAAGGCCTGCTGCAAATTCACAACAAATTTAATTACTGCAATATGGCTGCAAATTAGCAGCAACAGAAATTTTCTTGCAAACTCCTACAAACTTGTTACTGCAAACTTTTCATTTTCTACGCGCATGTGCACACATGCATGCATGGTCAGTCTCTCATGGAACCTGAATTCTCTCACCTGTGCAGAGCAGAGTCTGGGACTTAGCCTGAATTGTACAACTACTGTATATAAAATCATATAGAATCAATAGGAAGCTGAAGGTATAGGGGTAGAGATATCAGGGCTTTGAAACTAGAAGCAGCAGGTGTTGCAATTTGTAGCAGTCCTCTTCCCAGGACTTACGTGTTTTAATGTCACTGGCAGATATCAGCAGGGTGCTAAGAAATGAACGTGGGCAACACACACGTATACACACACACACACACGCTGGCACGTACACACTGACTAACACAAACACACGAATAACACCCACTCAAGCTTTGCCCTTTTCCAATCCAAAGTAGACTTGTGGGAGTGCAGCCTAAGGCTAACAACAGGTACCTCAGTTGTCATCAAAGTCCTCGCTATTGCAGCACCTGTCCACTCAGGGGTACGTGTCATCTGTCACTGTCAACTTCACAGGACAAATGACATTATCAACATCCTAATTGACGCCAGTTATCATAACAGGTGACACAGGTAAATAGAGGGCGGTTTAGGTGGAGGGGGTGGCGAGGGTGTATCTGAAGGTGTGTTTACATTAGGATCATTTTGGACTGTACATTAGGCTAAAACATGTTACCAGGCATAGTGGGTTAAAACTTTTAAGTAGTGAAGAGCGGAAACTCATGTTTTACTTCTCAATAATCCAGACTTCTTAAATTATCTGTAATATGGACCTATTTCTGGTTTGAAATGTGAAAGGACTTATGGGAATGAAACATAATCCTCTCTCTCTTTCAATTTAGGCAATAACTTAGATAAAGCCATTAATTAAGTTTGGTTGGTCATATAAAGTACAGTTCTGCCCGTTTTTCTCCCCCCCCCCCAAGGCCACCCTCCCACACACCCACCCACTCAAACCACAGACAAACACTTTCAATACAGCAGATTATAAATGCGTAGTAATAATCAGTGTGCATTGTGGAAAAGACACCTATTTTTCAGACAGTTCATATTTCTTTTTCCAAAACATTAAAAGAACACAATGCAGTAAGTTTGCCATGTTCAATGACACGGAAACAAGTCTGCGCCAAGTGCTGTAGCTGCCTTATAATAACATAACATCTGAGGTCTAAACCCACTGCAGTCAGTCTGCTTCTAGACTACGTAATCTTTGCTATCACTAGTCTTAACTAGTAAGTTCTATGGGGCAATTATTTTTTGTATTCAGAGCATTAACTCCCCCTATTTTCTGTGTGGACAACCTATATTTCCAGGCGCCATTCCCTGCCAGATGTAGACACCCGTGCACTGCGTTATGTTAACCAAACTGTTATGGAAATTATCTGCAGATATAAACCTAATGTTTAGGTCAAAGGCATGTGACACACACACATATTGTTATTATTATTATATAGAATATCTGCAATATGAAATGTGCTGTCACACACAATACTGCAACTAAGCAGAGCAAATCACTAGTTGTCACACATGATCTGGGGCACCAGAAACTCGGCAATCTCAGACGTCATCTTTAGAGCTGCTCTTCCTGATACACGCATTGTTTTTAATGAACTAAATTGAAGGACAGGCTAATGACATCCCTGAGACAAAGTTCTACCACAAAATAATTATTGATATTTTGAGATGAATTTTTTAGTTCATTTTTTTAAAAGCTTGGAGACTGAGTCTAAATAAAAANAACTAGTAAGTTCTATGGGGCAATTCTTTTTTGTATTCAGAGCATTAACTCCCCCTATTTTCTGTGTGGACAACCTATATTTCCAGGCGCCATTCCCTGCCAGATGTAGACACCCGTGCACTGCGTTATGTTAACCAAACTGTTATGGAAATTATCTGCAGATATAAACCTAATGTTTAGGTCAAAGGCATGTGACACACACACATATTGTTATTATTATTATATAGAATATCTGCAATATGAAATGTGCTGTCACACACAATACTGCAACTAAGCAGAGCAAATCACTAGTTGTCACACATGATCTGGGGCACCAGAAACTCGGCAATCTCAGACGTCATCTTTAGAGCTGCTCTTCCTGATACACGCATTGTTTTTAATGAACTAAATTGAAGGACAGGCTAATGACATCCCTGAGACAAAGTTCTACCACAAAATAATTATTGATATTTTGAGATGAATTTTTTAGTTCATTTTTTTAAAAGCTTGGAGACTGAGTCTAAATAAAAATTTTGTCTGGGCGCCCATTATTCAGACTGCATCTTGACATATAAAATATTGTTCAATCTCAAGTGTCATTTAAACGTAATTGCTCAATTTTTTTCTAACAATACCAACCACTTACATTTCTTGAAAGAGTTCTTTGTTGGTTATTCCTCAAAAAAGATAATTTGAAAAGTGAGTTGGATTTCTGCCATGAATTGAATTATTATGAACTAAAACAACTATAATATTATGTGCACTCTCAACTCTATCACAAATCTTTTTGTTATTAATAAACCTGGTAAATATACTGCCTTGTCTGTCAAGAAGATATTGGTAATTTTATGAAAATAAAATTAGGAATTTGAAAACTTATGAACAATTACCGCAGACAAAAGAGTTGGTAGAGCGTACTGCTTTGAGCAGCAGATTTGGGCTCTTTCATGTCCAGTGATATTCTCCAGAGTTACAGTGTGCTCTGGTTCTCCATGAGAGGCTCAAACATTTATTTATGCTATACAGAGGGTTTTACTCCCCTACACAAGTTGTCCACAAATATGCTTCTTACTGCTCAGTTAATGAATTGACCATGCATAGGCCATCATGGAAGCTCCATTTAGGTAACTGTAATTAGCATAACAGCCAGGCTACTTTAATTCAAAAGTTGTCAATCTCTCGAAGCGTGCCAAAAATCCAGCTTGATGTGAAAACGAAGGGCTTGTGAGTTGCATTGACCAAATCATGTCTCAAATATAATATGTCCTAACTATACAACAGTCAAGATTGGCTGTAATGATCTGAGGACATTGGTTGGATATCCATAATTCATGAGCTACCTCAAATAATCTTGTAACTGGAATCTTACAGTTGTTAACTAAAGTGGGCCTGGCTGTATCCAACAACAGTTTTATATATATAAAAAAAAACATTTTTAAACTAACCTTAGGAAGTCAATTGTGGAATGTCTTAATACAATCAAATTTAATTCTTCTTTTGGTAAGGCATAGCCAGCTGGAATATTTGTATTAATTGCAATTAAGCAACTCAATCCACAGCATGTTGTCAAGCAATCTTATAAGTACAATCTTGACTTTGGACCAGTAATGTGGCAGCCACACAAGAGGTTGGTATGTGCTTGGACCCAAAATATGTATTCCTTTACAAAGTTTTCTTTGCAGCCAGGATATATCTTTTCTAAAGAACAAGTTATAAATTCCAAAATTGATTTTTATAAAAAATAACAAACAAGAGGGGATGTAATACCAGTTGGAGTCTGTGGTAAGGTGGTGTTCTTTGGTATATTGAACGAGGCAACAGGTGTGGGTCACGACTTCTACAGCTGAATAACTTAACCTTTTAGATTTTAAACTAAAGATGACCTGAAGTTTTCTGTAGATGAAATAGATTTCTGATAACTTGGACAACAGCTGTCATAGCAGGTTTCTGGATCAATGACATCTGGGAAAAGATAAAAAAAGGGGTCCAAAATATCCCCTCCTCCTTACCCTCTCACCAAACTGTGAAGAAATCTTTGGGAAAATATATGGTGTGATGTTGAACTTTTTGAAATATTTCTCTGAATATTTAAGAAACAGTCTGCTAAAACAGACATTATGTTCAACTAAATAACAAGATTCACCTTTAGTCAGTCAAATAATTGGTAAATATTTTAAAGTTTCATTTTATAAAAAACTTCAATATAAACTATCACAGGGGGTGCAGGCTGTGCCCCCCCCCCCCCCCCCCCTCTGAACTTGACACGGTCAAAAATATCACCTGTGTTCATCAAGTGTAAAATCTGCCATTCCATATTTTATAGACTTTTATCTGTGCACCAAGGCGCTAAAACTGCCATTACCTGGCAGGACGAGGGTAAACCCCGCCATTACTGAGACCTAGTGTTTGTCCTTACACATTATATAATATAGAGCATTCTGTGTCTCTGCATTATCAAATGCTTATTGTGACCAGTGCTGAAATGTTTGTCTTTTTACATTGTAAAGCGTAATTTATTTAATATAACATGACTCTTTGACCCAACTTTCTGACTGATCATTGAAAACAGACATGAAAAAGAAAATAAAAAATTGCTCAGTTTTATGTTTGCTTATTTTGACAAGTCAATTTAAGAGGAAGGAAAAAAGTAATCATTTTATACTAAATAAATATTTACAGGGTTTAATGCTTTTTGTGAGCTGGCAAATAATCTTCTGAAAAAGTGAAGAGAAGCCAATTCAAACCAGGTAAACAAAAAAGAAGAAAAGTGAGACTTGTGCAGCAGACGACAGCAATGTCTGATGTCTTTTTTTCACCAGTTCTTACAAACTTACTCTTCCATATTGGCTCTAATAAGTGATTTTTGTTTTAGCTGCTGTGATAACTACCATCAGAAGATAAATATGTATTCTGTGTTCCCATGGTGACACTAGTAGATTAACGCAAAGAACCCACAAAGCAGTCTCACTGTTGAAGACAGAATGGATGAGATTTTATGTCTCTTAAATCTTTCTGTTTCCCTTTCCTGCTTTAACACGTATATCCCCAAGTCATGCTACCATGTTGCTGTAATAATGTAGTTAATTCCCTTGATGAAAAAATGAAGAGGAGAGAGATGTCTGTAAACTTTCACCTGATTGGCGTCTATTGAAGCAAAAAGCAGACAAAACTAAACATTGGTAGGATAATACTATGGTAGAGTTTGTATCTTCTGAATAAGTACAATTGGCTAATTAGTATATAAATTTTTGAAGACACCTGTAAACTTTGAAATTTGCATTTTCTTTTTTTTTTCCTTTTTCTTTTTTTTTTACACCACAATCTTGCATGCAGTCCCTTCAAACAAGCAACAAACTATTTTAAAACCCATAATATTTCTTCAGAGATTTAGCAAAGTTTTTGATCCTGATGGGGTTATAATGGTTAAGAAAATTGAAGTTTGTGACTGTTGACATAAAATTTAACAAGAAGCATACTCATCAGAACTGGTTAATTTTTCCCATGCTGAAAACTGTTGCTTACTGCTGTTGTGAAGTAACGTGTACAGATATGAGTGACATTAATTGTTTTAATGCAAACAACATACCTACATTTTGCTGTAATAAATCCTTCAGAGCCTTACCAAGCATACTGAGTCACTGCGGGGTTTTTATGTCTACTTTTACCACAATTTCCTTGGAGACTTCTAAGTACACTGATTTACTTACTAGCAGAGCAGGTCTTTTTTTACTCCATCACCTCCCGCAGCCCTCTCCCTCAGAGACCATGAAATGTGCACCCAGACACTTACAATTACCTTTTTCCTAAATCACTAGATAATTGAAATGTATTTATAGTGAATTCAGGTGACAAGAACAATTAGAGTTTACCAGATAAATGAGATTTTTGAGAGCTATGTCATTCAGTTCAATGACACGTCAGTAATTAACCCAGTAAATGTTCGGTGGCAAGTGCAGGGTAAATATCACATATAACTGCACTGAGTGAAGGAGTGCATAGGAGTTGTGTGTTGACACAAAAATTAGACAAACACAAAATAAGACTGGCAACATCTGGTTTCTAAACTAGACTCCCATCAATTAGCATAAATTCAATACTATCTAAGACAACTTGTCAATGCTCAACTATCTATAACCCCAGCTGTGTCAGATAATAAGTGTAACATCAGTGTAGACATGGGGAATTCATTGCATACAAGAGCACAGCGTCAAACACATCAGTTTTTTTTAAATAACTGATAAAATTAACCAATCAATCCAATTACGTTCACATAATTGTAAGTACAATCAAATCCTAAATCCATCTCTCTTAGTCCTGAGTTATCCTGTGAGTAGAGAAAAGTTTAAGACTTACCTTAACTGTACAGCAGATTATCCAGTGGCTGTAAGCTCCAAGTCAACTCTGCTAAGAACTTAGTCCACTAGATCTTGGTGCCACGGCTTCCGTCCGCAGCGACAGGTGAGACGGTGAGAGGATAATCCACTTAAGATTGGGGAGAAGCCTTCAGTAGGGCCGTCGTGGTGATAGCCCGGTGAGATGTGTCTCCAGACAACAACGTCCTTTGCTTGATGTCTTTTTCCAGGTCGGCCTTGGCTTGACAACTGGTGGTTAGAAAGAACAGGTGACAATGGATGAGTCACCTCCAGACGGTATTAGCAAAGTTTTTCACTTCCTACATCACCTGTTGTCCATGAAGAGATTGTCACGGCGGGATTCAACTCAACTTCCAAGATGTCTGCCAGGTTGCTTTCTGTCTCACAGACTTTGTTAGCAAATAAAGGTCGCAGCAGATCAGGTGAAAAGACTCACGGAAGTTTTACCTGGGAAAGGGGCGACAGGACACACCGTGACAATTATTTTTTCACTTTCTTTTTTATCAAGTGATCAATATCACTCCATGCCTGGACCACCTGTCAAATAACAGACTTAAAGCGAGATGTCATTCTTGGTGACAACCCCATCCTTAAGTGTTAATGTGAAGTATATTAAAGTAATGGACTTTCTCCATCTGTGCTGTCACCCCTATAGACTATTAAGTAAACCTCAGCCAATATCTACCTTGATTATGCTTACTCTCATTCAGGGCTTATTACTTTTGCTTTTGTTCAACAAATCATGAATACACAACACTGATTACCCATTATCCATGATAAATACAACCAGCTTTATAAATAAGGGCCCTGACAATGAATACACAATAGAGCCTTCTTACCAATTATGCACCCATATTGGACCAAGGTGATTTCTATTCAATGCTAAATTTGTTCTTAGACTGTACAAAACACTGGTAAATAATTGATCCAGTTCTGCAGGCTTTTGTCACCATACAGACCGCCCATTGAAGCTTGGCTTTAGCTCACAAGCACCTGTGTAAAGCTGGCATTGTGGACTATTAGGGGGCTGCTTTCTGCCTTTGTGCAGGCGATTATGGCCAATGACGCTGACATTGCCGCAGGAGTTCATTTTTATCAAAATGCTGTGACAAAATCGACCTTCAGTTGTTGATATTAGGACTTTTACTGAGGCTGTTTATTTTCATTAAAACAGGGCGGGGACCACTTGTTAACAAGTGACTCTTTATGAAGTCAGACAGGGACCAGAATTCATGAAGGAAAATGTTTTTTTTTTCTCCCGTCTCAATTGTCATACACCTTTTGTTGTTCCCTTGTGAGTGAGAGTTATATAGTGAATAACAGGAAATATTACTACATACTTACACTGGAAGAACAGGAAATGGTTCTGTTAATATCATTATTTGAAAAGTTTTCACAAAACATTAATTTTTCATTATTTGAAAAGTTTTCACAAAACATTAATTTTTCAAGTCTATGAAAATTTAAATTCACCAGTCCCCCTACTATACACACACACACACAAGTTAACTAAAACCCTGAGAAATGATGCAGTTTTTATGTCAATCAATGGTTTCAATAAAAAATTAGTTTTAAATAATATGAAAAATTCATCAGCAGCCCAGTCTGATGGGATGACTAAGGTTGAGTAACATTGGTCACTATAGAAACAGTATTAAAACTGAGGGCAAACTTTGTGGCATGGTGCATTTTCATTTTTCATTCTAAATGTCTTTTTTTTCTTGTGCTTCAAAACAACAAAACACAGTGCTTAGTTATAAACTGCCAAGCATCCTTTATCCATCTTTTTCTATATCATATCCAATTAACATAAAAGTAACTTGAGGAAGACAAGTTCTTTGTCTGCTTGTGCAATTACAGCCACTTCATGGTTCAGTGATGGTGATTTGTCACGCAATGTTGTCTGCCAGACGCCATGGTGGCCATTGTGTTAGTTGTGACAGGTAAACATTGTGCTGGATGTGACAGTAGACAATGTAGTCAGGATCATCTCTGAATGTTCATTGCACCAATAGTGATACTGAGCACAGAAACAATAGATTAGTTCTGATATTTAATTTAAAACAAAAGTTTGGACTCTGATTCTTCCAACAATCTGACACATCAACTTACTACAACATGAAATAACAGTCATTTTACAGCTCACAGGATATCACACTGAAAACCAGGATGATCTTTTTGGTCTAAGGTGGGGGGGGGGGGGAGAATTTGTCTTGGCTTCAGAATCACATGTAGTAGTTCTAATCAAACCTTTTTGCAGAGAAGTGAAGAAGGATGAATGGAAGCCGTTTACTTATAAAACCTGATCACCTCATCAAGATGCTTATTTGAGGTCTGCCTAGCACATTATTTCTGAACATGACATTAACAAAAAGAAATAAACCAACATTAACCACCTGATGTCTTCTATGAACAGTTTATTAAAATAAATGACATGTACAAAATCCTACTAGGTCTGTCCTTCCACATGTGACACACAACATTTAGAATGTGGAAGTTGTAATAATGACAGCAAAGGGTGGTTGCCAGGACAACCTATGTCTACATACACCATGTCTTCTCTTCACACTGATTATTAACAACAAAAATGGTGTAATAATAATAATAATAATAATATTAATAATAATTATAACAATATAAGAGGCATGCTATATCTCATGCTAAACTGGAAGCAGTTTGACAAAAGGAAAATCCTTCGAACATAAATATCATTTGTTCAATGCTAACATTGTAGCAAAGTTGTGATGATTATCTAATATTGAAGATCTTTTTGGTTTATTTTAAAAGTGTTACATCCACAATACAGTTACACTGAATTTCAACTGAAATAATATATTCTTCCATTAAGCATTAATAGGAAAAGAATCAAACTAAACTACAAGAAATCTTTCAAACAAATTTTCATCACAATTATAGACTGATACACATGTATTTAGGCAGTTGATTTTATTAGACACTGACTCTGAAATCTGAATCTAATAATGAATACCTTTATATCCACCATAACTGAAATGAGAATAGCTAGAAGGCCATAAAACAGACTTGTACAACAAGCAAAAAGAAGTATGTTCTTTTAATGAATTGAAAATTCCTTGCACCTCCATTAAAATCTACAGAAAATATTGAGCAAAAAAATAAATTCTATTTCAAAATCACTTGTTCCATTAATAATACTATCAGTTAACTTAATGATAAATCACAAAGTATAAAAATTATAATATGCAACTTTACCCTTCAACTAATCAATTAACTATTAATTAATTCATATAATAATTCTTCAGCTGCAAGTCAGAATTTACTGCAAATAAAGTAAAATGCACTTTGCAAATTCATCTTAAAGGAACACGTTATGTCTAAATTATACAGGCACAACTTCCATGCTATCTAAGATACTGAGTAAAAGTAACACACCTATAAGTAATACTTCTTCAGTTATATAAGCACAACTTTTTGATTCCTATAAGATTAAGAAAAGTAATAAAACAACCAGTTACAAGGAAGCAACTTTGTTAAACTTACAAGGAAAGAAAAAGTCTTTTTCTGACCTTAATTGCTTATCAATCTCAACCAAACCAACACTCTGTAATACTTTCCACCATATCATGAGAACATGGATGTAGACGAAATGAAGTTCCTGCTAAAGATATTTTCAGTTATCCTTCAAGAAATCGTAGCCATCTTATCATAAAAAATGTAATTCTTTACATTTTTTTCTTAACCATAGAACTAAGACATCATGATCACCACGTCTCTGTCCACCAGTTCATGGTATTTATTGTGGTAGTTAACTGTGTTCTGACTATCAGAATGGTTCATATTGCACCCTGTCTAGTGTTATCATATAACACATCATTATTGTCTGGTATACACCTTAACCAGTGAGTATTTTAAGTGGCTTAAGCAAGTGTCTGTACATAAAAACTAAACATTCTTTGCCTTTGAATACAATACATACTGACCCATCTGATGTCATGATTTTGATCTCAACAAGGACAACTAAGTTTTACTGCTTCATTAAACTTCAACTATTACATAATAAAACAAAATGCCTTCTTTTCCAGTAACATTTAGTTTATTACATTATAGCACAAGATGCCTTTCTTTCTCTTTGTCATGATTTCCTTCAAATACAAGGTTTCAAAATGTTTGTATGTTGACAAGCTGTCATGGTCTCTGAACGGTGCTCACCATTCACTTCTGAACTTTTCTCTCTCAAAGTCTGACATGATTGTAAATCACTTCTATATAAGACATTAATTATGTTTTCACTTGTATATACCATTATATTACTATTTATATAAAGTTATGCTCACATCTACAACATTGAATTTTTTATTTCAAGATTGCTCTGCAATATAATCAAAAGGGACTATTTTCAAGACATAAGTTTAGAAAATAAATAAAATGAGAAGAAATACAACTGTTTTGATGCACATGATTATTCAATGTTATACAAAATGTTTTGGAGAAAATGCTAATTTAAGAAAATGAAACAGTACAACATCTATCAATGAATGAAATTTTGCAAGACGCTTTGTAAATTTCTGAAATACGTCCAACACAACTTTTGAAGGAAATATAGAACTTCTAAACAAGACATTTGGAAAAATGGATCTTTCCATAATCAGGAGGGGGATGTAGAGTTGAGCAAGGAGAGAAAAGGTGCCGGTGGATAAAAAAAATCATATCTGCAGCATGCATTTTCCTGATGAGATTTCAAAAAAAAAAAAAAAAATTGTACATTTTATGAAGAGAAGTTCTCTAAACACTAAAGTAGAAAATCTTTATCAATGTAGCTCTCCATGTCTGCAGTCTTCCACAGGCAGGGGCTGATGTGACTGAAGTTGTGTCAGACTTATACTGCTTGTTCTCATAGAGCTTCTGACAGACCCATTTATTAACATCTTTAGGGAAGACCTGTTTCAGACCTGTTATCTTGATCAACATGTGAAACCTTCAAAACTAATTTTTTGTCCACCTTAAACCAGTGCGCTGGTCTTGGTGATACGACAGAAATATTTCTACCATCAGCAATACTTCAAAAGATGGCAGCACAAGCAGATCACAAGCCAGGCCAGCTCCAGTGGTTTTCTGGCTTCTTTTGTATAAGCCGGGTTCTTTGTTTATAGTTATATAAAAACACTTTGACAGAAACATACAATTTAATGCAGTCTTTTAGTATGAAAACTGTGAACTAGGCATGGAGAAACCTGCAGATTTCCTCCAGACCTTCAGTACATCCAAAGTTTCCCCATGTCTGTGTAAACCAGTACATGCCATGTTATCAATCTGTCATCTGCCGCAGAATGATAGGAGACTGATTTTTGGAAATTATGTCTTATAAAAGAGAAATGAATGATTCTGCACAATGTTTTCTAGGAATTAAAAATAACGTCTGCCATTCTTAATTTGTCACTGCTTCAGTGAGATATAATAGAATCTTCCAGAATGCCCAGAAAGCTGTCTTAATCGAACCAAAAACAGACTCGCTGATTTAATCATTCCCCACTGACCTCTTGTCAAAGAGCGCCTCCTGGTGGGTAATGAGTAACTCCATGACTTCGCGCTCATACTTAACGGCTGTGAGGCTGGCCAGAGGATCACTATCTGGGGAACGTAGAAGTGTTGGTGCAAACACCGTCGCCAGGTTTTCAGGTCCCATCATGTTGACACTCTTCTTCTCTGTCACCCTGAAGAAAATGGCCAGACATTTGATTAACATTACACCAATGACTAAAAGTCTAAATCATATGAAATTTTTGGGCTACAAACATATTGATCTTATTTTGGTGTATCGGTTATCTTTTTCTTCAAAGGTCTTATCTATATATTGTTCTAACATGATAGGTAGTGAATCAATATTAAACTGAAAACCACAAGGTGTGCTACCCAAATGTATTATATGACTGTCTTTTACATAATTGTCTTTTTAAATATTTTTTATTCATTACAAAGTAGAAATGATTGTTGAAAATCTGGCTAACAACTACATTATACTGTTTAAAAAATGGTAAATGAAGTTTTGACTGTAAAATTTTTTACAAACAAAAAATAGCATTTTACTTCAGGAAGTTCCCCCCCCCCTACTTTCTTTTCCCCTAAGACGTTCAAACTTTATCACTATGATGTCAATTAGTCAATTTCAGCTATAAGTTAGTCCTGATGAAAAGGCATTCTTTTTAAGTCAAAGATCAGATACCAATGCCATACTGGTAAATGTCTTACTTCTGCAAGTGTTTCATCAAGAACTTGAGAGTGTGATAGTGTGATGGAGGGAGGAGGTTCACGGCACATTTCACCACCTGAAGTCTCTCGCTGGCTGAAATACCCTCCTTCTCTGAAATATGGCATAGGAAGATTGATGAATTCATCTGATAGGACACTGCATTCAGTTTCACTGAATTTCATAAAATTAGCTTCTATCTCAAGGAGCTAAACTTAATAAAACTCTGAGGGAAAGGAAGAGGTCTCTTAGTTCCAATACTTACTGACTGCCTCCAAAAACTTTGGATATGTCTCAAATGTTAACAGTGGGATAGGAAGAAGCCGGAAATACAGCTTCAACACACTCCCTATAGTATTGATGTCATCATATTTTTTTGAACTGATATCTGCATTTTCAACATCTGGAAAAATATGGTTATATCACTGATCAATAGAAAATTGTGTTTATATTGGTTTTCTGAAAATACATACTATAGGTATTTACAATCTTAATGATTTCACATTTCAAAATGAGTACAAAATTCACTGAAATTCATTGAAGTTTGATTAGGAATGATCACTTCAGAGGTTGTGACTACTGCAACACTCTATGAAGACTATTAATACTCTCCAATAACAAAACAACAGTGAATTAAAAGTAACAAAATAGTCATTGAACTTTTACACAAAATGTGAGCCTCCTTGACAGCACTCAGAGAATTACTTTTTGTGAAATGGCGTATAAAAATGTTGTCTGCTTTGACGAGGAAAACCACAAAAATTGCATAAAAACAAAAAACAAAAGTACATATCTAATGCTCCATTGGAAAACTTGGCTTCAAAACCAATTGTTGGTGCCAAGAAAGTTGAACACATGATAAAACAAATGTTGAGAGTGCCAGAAACCACATCTCTTGAACCAACCTTTATCAAAGGCCATCTTGATAGCCTCCACATCGTCATGGAAACCAGCCACCCTGTACAGACCTTCTGCTGATAAACCTGCAATTGGAAGAGTCTTGGAGTAAAATTGAACATCCATGGAAAAATAGTGACATGTGCTAGGTCAATGGTCCAGTTGCAGCATGCTCAAATTCCCGTTCAAATATATGTCGTGTTTAGACCAAAGCCGTGGGAAAATACTTCCACAAGATGAATGGCGATATGACTGTGGCGATACATGCTTTTTTTTTTTGGTTTAGGGATGTTTTTTTGGTGAAATGTACTTTCTTTGAGTATGCATAACAAATAATACACTGCCACACTCTTGCAATATATACCTTGAAACTCTCTTGCAAGTCACTCAAGTGAGCAATTTCACACTGAATCACAAATCTGAACGCATAAGATAGGATAGCCCAATGTCCCACTCAAAAAGGTGGAAATACGGGACGCCCCACTCCAAAGGCGGGATTAAGGGACATCCTACTCTATGTCAGACACCAGTGGGCCCTTGTGAGACTTAAAGGGATAATAACTCTTCGTATGAAATCTATATTTCACAATAAAAACATTGTGAATAACTCATAGAAATATAATATATTCTGTTTTACCACAAAAACGGCAGTTATAGCTATTATTCTGATATCTGAGCTTGTCTTTAGACCACGTGACCTCCATTGATGGCTATACTCTGTTAAAATCTCTTAACAGATTTTAACAAAAAACCAAACTTTTTAGAAAAAAACCAGGGACTTACTTTGAATGTAAAAATGGATTCATTAACCATTGGTAAGTATGGGAAAATTGTTGGTTACTCCAGGAAAATTCATTTTTTGGACGAAACGAAGAGTTATTATCCCTTTAAGGTCAGCAAGTTACCCTCTCTAAATGACGTTAATATTTCAGCATACCTCTATTTTCAATCTCCTTGATACATCTTTCTACCACCACCGGTACGTGTCTCTGATGTGTCTTCACCAGCGTGGTTAGATCAGTACCAAACACACGCTTCACATACTTCACGTCCGGCAGACAGTCATGGGGGACCTTCTCTGAACACTTTTTGTGGGCTTGAAAACCACAATCTGAAAGGGGAAAGATTAAAATATTCAAAACTGCTGGAAATCTGAACAAAAGAAATCATAGCAACCACTATACTTAATTTATGTCATTTTCTCTTGTAAAACATTAGTCAGTTCAATGTTTGACAATTTACTAATTGGTTAAAGTTCTATTGAATCTTTTTGCTATTCACCTATCTATTTCTTCATTTGTTTGCTTGTTTTTGTCCTTCAATTTTTAACTTTTTAGTATCATCAGACATGAGCCTAGGTTTCAAAAAAAAAAAAAAAAAAACCCTGAACATTTATCATGGGACGCAACACCTAACCAGCCACAGGTCCGGGGACCGCCTTAGAATTGAAATAAAAAATGTGGAAAAAACTCATGTCTCATCATACAGAGCCTCCCCCCCCCCCCCCCATGCCTACCCTGACACTTGACGCCCTGGGCTATCAACCCCCACAGAAAGTTGGCGCAGAAATCACACCAATGTGGACCTTTGAAATTATGCGTCTGAAATGATGAAAGATAATTGCATGATTACATAAAACTGAGTCCGTCCTACGAGATGATTAGCACATGTTCTGTTTCATATTGTATACATGTATTTCATTTGGTGTCTATTCTTCAAATAGAATAATTAAAAATTGTTTTATTAACAGTTACAATCAGATCCTCTGACACAGATAAAAGCACAAGTACTATTAGTATTTGTATTATAAACCCGACCACATCCTCAGGAAATAGCAATTCAACTCCTCTCAGGACAAACTATTTCCCTTGACAATTTCCATGCTCAGTCTATAACTGTATAATATATCAGCAATTATATCTACTAGTAAAGCTTTTGGGTGATAAAATTAATACAGAATTGTAAATATCTTCAAAGTTCTGAGATATTTTATATATGTATGGACAACAAAAAGTCTTGAGTTTTGTAGCAGTTAGTATTCAAAAGGCTCACCTTGAATACATGTGGTTTTTCATACTGTTTCACCTGGTCAGATGTAGGCACAGCGTCTACACTGTCAGTCCCCAGCTGAAAGATAATGAAGGCAAAATACACTCTGAGACAATTTTTATCAGTTGGTGACAACAATACTAAATAAATGTAACATTGGAAATCCAAAATCAGTGAATCACAGCAGAATTGTTTTAAAATTGATACGATTGGGACCCTTGATATTTCAACATTTTTGCAAACAAATGATGCATCTACACACGCAGCATCAGATGAAAAGTGCACTAGCTCAATACTAAGTGATTTATTTTGCACAACTTGATCATCAAAACCCAGATTGTTTTTTTTTTTTTTTTTTTTTTTTTTGTATTCAGTAACACTGTTAATGCATTAACTTTGAAACAAGGACAAAATAAAATCCAACACTGAAATCCAGAATCACTCTTGCACTTACTGTGGATATTTCCTGTGTTACAGCATTAGCTTGTGCCGTCTCGTTTACTAATCTGCGCTTCACGTGATTACGACTCCGTGTCGCCTGTGCTCTCTGTTTCTTTGCCGTGTTATATGCTAAGTATGGCGACTCCTCATAATTTGAGTGACTTGAGAGCGCTGCGATGTAGTCAGCAGCTTTAGATTCCAAATAAAAAGTTATAAGTCCATCAGCGACCAAGTCATTTATGTTGTCAAATCTCTTCTCTCCGACATAATGTTGTCCATCATAATAAAGCTTGAAGTTTTTGGTATTTGACTCAAATCTGCAAAACATTCAAAAGTGGTAATCAATAACAGCGTGGAATAAGAACACTTCAGTTCTTTAGTTGAGAATGATCCAGAGCACAGTCCTTAATGTCTTGTTTGACAGAATGAAGCGAGCACCCGCAAGACTGCAAACAACACAGGATCTATCTGAAGTCTGTTGAGCTATCAACTGTACAGCACAAGCCAACACCTTAGTTACTGTCTGTCTCTGAAGACATAAAGTGCTCACAATACTATCAGTGTTACAGCTTCACCCTGAGTGTGTATCTCCACAGTTATACATACGTATACTGTTCACAATCATATCAGTGTTTGTGTTCACTACATGTGTTTTATGGGGCTTACAACACTGCCAGACAGAAGGGGGGAGAGGCAGGGAGAAGAAGCAAAAATACCCTTCTTAACATTATTTTACCACAGAAACTATAGTCAGTAATGATGTTGAACTTTTTTACATATATTTTAAAGTGCATCCTTATTACTTCTCTGTTTTATTTTTGATATGTAGGAAAGATTTCCCCTACCCAACCTACTAAATCACCCTGTCTGTGCCTCTATTCTTATATTAAGGCTGTGTTCACATCAAGTCTAACTTAAACCATAAACTGACCAACTGGGATCACAAGGCCACTTCAATGCTTAATATGGAATTCATAAGTCTTATATTTGGTGTGTGTGCATGTGTGTTTGTGTGTGTCTGTGAGAGCGCGTTTGATATCTTGGGATATCTATTATTTAATAGTCCTACGACATCAACAACCTAGTTAATTCACATTACTGAAATTTTATGAACAGGCCTCTAGTTTTCAGACTGGAAAACAGAAAAATGACACCAGTTTCCTATCTGTCCATCCATCCCTTACTGTGTATTATCACAGGAGAGAGAGCTGAAGTCCTGACATAATCTCAACAATAGAACCTCACCCAAGATGGCAGACAACAAATATCCATTATGATAATAAACTTGAGCCTCATCTTATCTCAAGGTCTGGTGGCAGTATTTGCTTAGTCTCTAGACTGGCATTTATAGACAAAATGTTAAATACTTTCTAAGGAAAGTTAAGAAATAATATACATGTATAATACATTTTTATCCTTTTCTTCATATCTATTATTGATAATTAAAGCTCAATGTCTTTATTTAGACAATATGTACTAGCTTCGGCTTAAAATATATTGTAATGTTATAAGCATATAGAATGGACACTCCAGCAAACTTTTTTAGACAAATATTTAATTTTTCTAAAGAAAAGTTAACAAAAATAAACAACGTTGTGCGTTACCTGATGGCCAGTGTGTAGGTGCCAGGGGCGCGCTGACTCTCGCGGACCAGGTAGCAGCCATCACAGTGTAGCAGCCTGTCCGTGTCTTCACGTGATATCGCACCATGAAACCTGCACACAGAGATGAGGAGGGCATTTATAACAGTGAGAAAATTATACATTAGAGAGAGAGAGAGAGAGAGAGAGAGAGAGAGAGAGAGAGAAGAGAGAGAGAGAGAGAGAATCATTTTTTCTAAAACAGATTATTTAGGCATTTATTTTACCAAAAATTAAATTTTTTAAGAAATAATTTACTGAAACAACTTATTACAGCAGCTAAGAAGTGGTCTAGAAAGTCACCTTATATTAATTTACTGAGAAAAATGATTAAGCATTAAAGTGAGAGAACATCATTACGTCTGTAATCACTCAGACAGAAGTATACTTACTCTGGTCCATAGAAAGAAGGTCTGTTTGGAAGCTAAAAATGAAGGATAAATATTTAGATTTTACACTTAGTACTGTTACAGTATTTAACTTTTCACAAAATGGGAATAAATAAGTTCAAATTCCTCTCCACTTTTGTCTGCCATTAACCCCCCACCCCCCAAAAATGAAATAACTGAATTTGAAAAAAAAAATGAATAATGACATGAAATAAAAGATCTCTATCAGAAATCTTGAATGGAAAGTGGAAGGGGTCTGATCTAGGGGAGGAAGTGTGGATCTTCCAACAACTGCTCTTCCCCCCTCCTTCCATTCAGCCCTACTTCAGATAAGATAACATGAAATATTGATCTGTCTTCAGTTACTACAGCTGGAAAATCAATCATCCACAGCTGGCTTAATGTGGGGGAAATCCACAAACCTCATCATGTGCACTTTGTGTTAACATCTCACAAACACACACTTGATATGGTTTAATGGTGGCTTGACACAACTCAAATATTATTTTGATAAATATATGACCGTCCATGGAAAACACAGATCAATAAAAGACTCTACAATCTAAACTGACACTTTGTGTTATAACAGGGTTGACGTGTATTAATTCATGTCTGAAATAATATTAATAATGTTACCATCTTCATGTGAATGCATGAGTTTACAATACAGGCATGTACAGTGTGGCTTCACAAGTGCTACAGTGTATTCACTACACGCTGGTTCTATTGTCTAGTAAGATGAGGAAACTTGTACAATTATCTGTCCGTCTGTCTGTCTGTCAGTCGGTCTGTCAGAATCCCCTCAGAATAGGAACAGAAAAAATAAGATACAATTTACTTATTGTTAACAAAATAGAAGGGATTAAGAAAGATGGAAGAGAGAAGGAGAAAATTTTAATGTACGAAAAGTTCTGGTTGGAAAAAAAAAAACAGGAAATCGTTGGAATACATCTTTATCCCTGAAGCAGATCCTGTGGCAGCATTTTCTATGCTTCACTTCTCCTGTAAAGTGACATGAAAAAAATGCTGATCTTGGCTCCAACTTGTAACAGGATTTTATTACTCCATTATGTCTTGAGAAAGAGTCTGACATACACAGAGAAGTCAAAAAGAGAAGCATGCAGTAACCTCTTTCCCACTCATGAAATCTAAAAAGTCTACATCTGTAACATCACCTTTCCATTGCAGTTTATGTACTTTCAAAGTAGACGTGACTACATGCAGTTTTTAACATAAAACTAGAAAGCCAATTCAACGTCAGGTACGTAGGACAACAGTTTGAAAAGGTTGACTTCCCATGATTTGAAATGTTCTAAGACTTATTGAGATGGTGCTTGCTAAGCTAAATCATTACACTGACCATGTAATCTGGATTTCTGGTGATGTCATTTAGCCTAATTTATCTATAAGTTAGACCTGGTGAGAATGCACCAGCAGGTCAGAAGGTCGTACTCTAGAATATCTTCCTGAATGCCGGTGCGTAATTAAATGAAGAGAATCAATGAAAAGTCTGCTGCATTGAAACTCATTGATTATTTAATGTCAAATCTAATTTGTGGAAATGGAACCCTCACAGGGAAGTGCCGGGTTAGTGGGGAACTTGTTACATTGAAATCTTTTTTTATGATATAGCCCTGTTGCTTTGAAAATTCTGAAATATATCTCAAAAATTTTATGCACCTTCATTATCATAAGTAATACTTAGGCCCTATTCCCATAGACAAAGGGACTCTCGCTGAATGCTAATTGATTAACATATCTGACATTAAGTAGAGTACAAAAAAGCTGGTGATATCACAAGTACATTGGAAACAAAAGAAGGTGTGTCATTCAGTTTAATTCATTGCACACAGTCTCCACAGAGTTGGATAGTTCTACATAGACCAAAGATGTCTACAGGAATAGGGTCTTATAATAAATTTCTGAATAAATCTATCATTACTGCCACTATATCGATCAGCCCCCCCCCCCCCCCCCCCACATCATTCTATCTCTATATTCATAATACCCTGATCATAGAAACAGGAGATTTATTACTCTGAGGATAACCCCACTTTCTCCTAATGGCAAAATCAGGGACACCAGCAAAGGTTACAGTCTTTTGTACCCAAATGGAGTTGGTATAACCAGAAAAGCATTCCCATATCTGCTGATATACAAAGGTCAGGTTCAGCTGCATTTCCAGTACACTTGTGGAGGCTTAACTTAGTTCAAACTACCTCTGACGGCTGTATGGCTATGACTAGACCACCAAGGGGTCATATCTAATCCTTCTGTGCCCCCCCCTTCTATAATGCTCTAGAATAATGTTTATGAATGCAGTGTTGTAAAGGTTTTTTTTTTACTTGAAAAAATTCTGCCTTAAATAACTCAGCTCTATATTTCACAGATGTTAATTTCCACGCACTTTGCAATCAGTAAAAGGAAATCATTACAAAGTTTGAAAGGTTGCATTCAAAACTGCTTTAACTTAACTGAAAATATTTTTAATTACATCAGGAGGCAACTACTACAGAAAAAGACTTTTGTTACTCCTTAAAAGATAACCCTCACATGTTAAACATTTTAGCTGATATGATGACAGCATTTAGACCCCATTCCCAGAGATTAGGGAACGAAAGTTAATCCCCCCCCTTACAGCTTGAAGTAGGTGGGACAGACATTTAAGCCGGATTATCTGACAGTAAGCTAGTGAGACTCCCCATAGGGATAGATCGATCTAAAATCTATGGGAATGCGCCCTTTTAAGTTTAAGTTCGTCCTGGTGGAAATACCACCCAATCTGACCACTGGCTAAATATGATATCCACAGTGGTCTCCAGACTTTGGGCAAACACAAGTCTTTCCACTGGAAATCTATAGCTCTGCTTGGTCTCTGTCAGCTATAAATATTCAGCTCATTTAAAAGTTTAAGAGACAAGTGAATGCTCAAAATGGAGAGAGAATGTGGAGAAGGGATCACATCTGTGTCATCATCATTTTTATCTTTTTTTTTATCAAAATAATCATTTTGGCTGAATTCAATGGCAAACTGAAATCCTACCCTCACATTTTACATCATTTTATTGCCAGGTGTTATTTGAAGTTTTTTTTTTTTTTTTTGAAAATATAAGAGCGTGATAGTAATCCCACCCATGCCAACTGTCATCAGATAGACAGAATCTAATTTCCCCCTTAGTTGTAATCCACACTTCCCCAGCTCTGTTAATGAACTTATCACTGGCAGTTGGGTGAAATGTGATTATCATCTGATAATCCACAAAAGATGCCTGACTTTAAGGACAAGACGACAGATGTTCATATTACATAAAGGCAGTGAACTAAATATAAATGAAAATCAAATATTGAGAATGATTCAGCTACAAATCAAGCACTGTCATAAGACTTGTGCTGAGACCATATTCTGTAGACATTAATAATTTGAAATATTTCATCAAACAACCATTCTATCAGCTATCACATACTACAAAAATAGAAATCTGAAAGAACAACTTTTGCAGTTTCACAATACCTTAGCAATGTTAAAGGAAGGAATAGTATGATAAATATGAGTTGAATCACAATATAAACAAGACAAAAAAGTGATACAATAGGAGTTTTGTGACAAATGTGTTCAAAAACTTTTCAGCCAGTGCTTTCAATGGATAAAACTGAAGTGACATTTTCAATTAACCTTCTCAAGAAAAATAATTGGTAGCTCTGCCTTGGTTCATTTCAAGGCCTTTTTATAGTAATTCTTTTTTACCATCAATGTACAGTCTCTCTCTCTCTCTCTCTCTCTCACACACACACACACACACACACACACACACACACACACACACACACACACACACACACACACACATTTTTCAGTGAAAACACAGCTTTGTTCCTTCTACCACAGGACAACTAAGAAGTCAGGTAAAAGAAAGCACAGGTGATAAATGACTACAGAACTTCCTATTCCATGAGGTCAAATATGAGCCAGAAATTTTCCCTGACCCAGTTTTACTTCCAAGTTTATGTGTTCTATCTTTCCTTTTTAGTTGTGTACAGACCAAGTCAGACTGGAAGTACATGACATCACCAATGGATAAATTCATTATTCTTTTAAAATTGGGGATTTCTTAAGTCTCAGGCACTGTGGCAGCTCCTTTTAAGGGTTCATTTCATCGTTTGATGTTAGCTTCCTGGTTTCATATCTAAATCAATCCTGTAAAGAACACTGCCAAAATATGGTAAAAAAAATTCTGAAACTCTAACCCTAAAATAGTAATCTCTAACTTGGTAAACACATTAAGGAGACCAAAACAAGACCCTGCCCACTAAAGATCTGGACAACATCATTGTTTTCAATCATGTTACCATGGCAACCTCTGTGTTTTCAGTTCAAACTGAGTGACGGTAACAGCTACATGCACATGTACACAGGTTTATAATGGTAAGATTTCAGTGCCACTGTGGACAGCAAAACTGGCGCTAGTGTACAGCAAAAGGCAGTTATAGTAAATTAACCAATTCAGAATTTCTTTAAAATTCATTCCCTCTACCCTTGCCCCAAATAAAATATTTTTTTAAAAAATCCCTCTCTAATATGCTTAACATGCATCTTATATCACACGTATAATAAAAACTAATTTAATTGATTTCTATTGAAATATAAGTATATACAAGACTGGAATAACAATTTTTCTATATATAAAAGGAAGGCCACGGGAAGGCTAAAATTGATATTTACCATATTTTTACTCTCAACAGTTGAAGTTTAATCAACAAAAATAAGTTAATAAATAAATATAGGAATAACTTGACTATAGAATAATACTTCACCCACCTGCCTCTGGCATGCCACACATACTGGCTGTGGAGCTTGCTGCTGCAGTTGATATACTGAAATAAGAGACACAGGAGACATTAGAGTGACATCTGACACTGGTGACACAGCTGACAGGAGACACTGACTAACAGACAGAACGGGGTCACCCCTCATCTTCTCCTGATATGTACCAAGACTAGGGAGGTTTTGGACTGTTGCAGTGAAATATATATATATATCAGTCTGTTGCCTCAAAATATCTTCTTTCAGATGAACTGCCAAACTGTTGTGCAATAAACTTGATGTGATTGTCTGTAATATTAGCTGTATATGGCTTGAACTGATCCTGGGCTCTTCAATGCACTGTTCACATTACAGTCTACAGTGAAGTGCTTCAATTCTCTGTGCAATGAAGTTAATTATTCCCTCATGAAATGCTGAAAATCCAATGGATTTGTCTGGTCTGTCTGCTTTTTTTTCTCTCTTTTTTTAGTAGCTTATACTACTTCAAGGTCAATAAATTCATATATGATGCCGAGACAACAAAATAGCTAATTATTCTCCAGTGAATTTCTGTGTTCTGTGATAAATGCCTTTATGCTGCTCTGTTGTCAGACTTTCAGTCTAATTTTAGGTAACAGAATTCATGTACTAATACAAAGCCAAACCATATATAGTAAATAATTCTCCAGTTAAATTCTGTGACACAAGTACTTTCTTTGTGATCTGTCAGTGTTTTTCAGCGAGTCAAATTCATCAATAAAATCACTTCTTCAGTACATCAGCATTCCAGTCTTCCTGAAGCACTGGTCCATGATGACAATTAATTATTGAAATTCAGTAAATTAGTTCATATCATCAGTTGAGTAGTTTGAGCTGATTACGATGTCATCACAGATAATATCCAGGTTGAAAATACCTCTAATCACACGACCACCACAAGTGACATGCTTCATCACAAGGTAACAAATGAGTTCTGATTTCTAATCAAGTCACTAAATATATCCAACTCAGAGCTTGAAATCCCTGTTCATTATCATCACAAGTTGAAACTGAAATGACGGTTATTAGTAATTAGGACCTAATTATAATCAAGCCCAGATTTGCTTGGTGACTATTCAGTGTCACATGGACAGTTTCGTGTATCGTACCCATGACAAATAATCAGTTGTCACACACACTTCCTGAGAGTCAGAAACAGAAAATCACCTACTGTACTTCATGGCTTTAAACAAAATGTGTTATTACTTTTATTTGCTTATTTTTATTTCCTGTGTATTTCCTATGTGACTCTCAGGCAACTAACATGCAAATATCTGTCAGTATCAGCTGAATTCAAATAAAGAAAGGGGTACGACAGGGTTGTGTTCTGTCACCAAATTTATTCAACTTTTCTTCTGTGGATGGCACCCAGTGATGGTGATGAAGTTTGTTAGTTCCCAAAGTAAAAATGAAATTTGAAATGTTATTCCACTGTTCCAAGTTACATCATGATATCTTGTGTATGGAATTTTAAAATCAAAACCTCACAAATTATAAGTCACGGATATCTTATAGGAATCAGGAAGTGCTTGTGAAAACTATATTTACTGAAAAGAAATGAAAGTTCTTTAAAAAAATACTTATAAAACTTTTGGACTTCCACTTCCTGGTCTAAAAATTTTTATATGGTTAAGAAGCACAGCTCAGGTGCTGTGGGAAAATAGAATGTAACAAATATCCCCTGCTCATTAATCAGCTGGTTTTCTGATCACATGATCACATCACATGACTGAATAACGCCAGACTTCACTACAACTGAACTGCATGAATTGGGCAAAAAACAAAAAAATATAGGCCCCCTATATTTGGGCCATTATGTCTTTTTTCTCTCTTGTCTTCCTCTGCATCTAACATTGAAACTGGAGAGGTGATATCTGTTGATGTGGGGGGGGGGGGGGGGGGGGGAGAGAAAAACTTTGGATTAAAAGTCATCAGTTACTGTTTTAATAATTAGAGCTCTATCACTGATAAGAATCTAATATGCACAAAACTGGGTCTGAGTCAAACTAACCATATAATCACATACTGTACTAGCACAGGAGAGAGAACATTTACAGAAGAACTTTAACACTGGTCAAACTATCCACATAATAAACAAGTACTAGTAATGGAGAGAACACTTACAATAGGACTTCCACACTGGCAGCCTCTCCTCACCTGAAACCATAAATAAAAGGACTTAATATCAAATGTTAAAATACCCAACTTTTTAAAGGACCTGTTCAGAACAAGTTAATTCGAGGACTAACAGATCCGTGGATCAAATATGGCGCAACCCACTTGAAAGCGTGCCAAGACTTAATTGTTCTGCCCCTGCAGGGACGGCAGACATGGCAGGCGGGGAGTCCATTGTCAAATGCACGCCATATTTAATCCCCGGATCTGTTAGTCCCTGGATCAACTTGGTTGTGTACACAGCCTACAACAGAAGCTGTCAATTTCAATATAGAGAAATCTGTGTTTCTTTATAAACTAATCACATATTTACTACTGACAGTATTTTTCAGCAAGTCCAGTCTTTCAATCAGATCACTACATCCCAGCCTTACTGCAGCACTGGGCTATTACAGAGGTCTTGTCTTGTCTTGAGGGGTGTGATGGGGTGGGGGGGGGGGGATGTACTTACCCATCTTGATGATCACAAATTAACAGGAGATACAGTGAGAAGAGGTCACCACACAGCCCAGCTGCCGGCTAATTCAAGGTGACCATCTGGAGAGTTTCACAAAATTCCCGGAAGTTTCTAAAAGAGAACAAGAAAGACAGATGAAATAAAACTCAGAGATTATGGCAGTGATTTTTCAATCCATAGTATTGACATTGTTGGATACATAAGTCAGTGGGGACTAAGGTCACATTCAGAACAGATGATCCGCAGACTAACTGAGCACTATTTCATGAAGAGATAAAAGGCAGCCCTATCATGTCTGTGATAATCTAAATTATTTCCTTCTATTTATTAATCAAAATGGATAAGCATTAAGTCAGAAACACACTGGTGACAGTAACCACATGCATAAAATTAACGGTACATGTTGAAATTGCTGATGATATTCAATGTTAACAAGGGTGTATAAGGCTTGTTATGTTCCTATCACAAAGCTCTAATTTGACAATATTACAATACTTGAACTTAAAGGGATAATAACTCTTCGTTTCGGCCAAAAAATGAATTTTCCTGGAGTAAACAACAATTTTCCCATACTCACCAATGGTTAATGAATCCATTTTTACATTCAAAGTTAGTCCCCGGTTTTTTTCTAAAAAGTTTGGTTTTTTGTTAAAATCTCTTAAGAGATTTTAACAGAGTATAACCATCAATGGAGGTCACATGGTCTAAAGAAAAGCTCAGATATCAGAATAATAGCTATAACTGCCGTTTTTGTGGTAAAACAGAATATATTATATTTCTATGAGTTATTCACAATGTTTTTATTGTGAAATATAGATCTCATACGAATATTGGGCGCTCTATTAAGAGAACGGCATTAAATTCATTTTTAATTATCACCCTTCATTTTTAATTATCACCCATGAAACCAAAGTAACATGATGCATACCAAAGGAAGTAACAATGGCGTTGTTCTTTATGGTGAATGTTATCATTAATGACAGTATGACATTATTGACAAACTGAGTCTGTTTCTTATTTTAGACAATACTATTGACTTATGAATACGTACTTTAAGAAAGAAAATATCTCCAAGAAACATAAAAAAAATATCAAGTAAGCCTTGTTTTTCGTCTTTACTTTACTTACCTTACGTTTATGACATCCCCTGCAAAATTAAAACTGAAAATGCACAGGGAACAAATCAATCAGGATGAAGATGGCTGAGAATACTCTCCAATCCCACTTCCTGCTAGTCTCGAACCCAAACTTCCGCCAAGCCTCGATCCCCAAAATTGCGTCAGTTGCGCCGCCATCACAACGACCTTGAGAGTGTCACAGTGTTTTATGCAATCCCTGCCCCGTCTCCAGAAAATATATCTGCTGTGCCAAAGCCATCCATTTGGGTTCATCTCTATCAGGTTGGTATTGAATATGTGATCCTTAGATATTGATTTTCAGACAGTTAGCCTTGCACCGGATTTGGAGTGGAGTGTTTTGGCCCACCAAGTGAGGCGGGACCAGTAGATTGCGGTTTGGTAATCCGACCTAGATCTGACACGTTCACCATCTACCCCCAGTCTTCTCAGCTACAGGTCAGTACACATGTAAGTACTGGTTTCTGTGAAATGTTTCGGTAATTTATGCAAATAAATATGTCGTTTTTATGTATTGCTTGGCTGAGAATGGTAAGTCTTGCCATTTTTCATGATAAATTTCAATTTCAGCCAACATATTGATGTCGATGTCGAAGATTCTCTCCTCCTTATAACCTGTATACAATCTCTCTCTCTCTCTCTCTCTCTCTCTCTCTCTCTCTCTCATCTTCTTTCTTTAGAGTCGGTAAAACCAGGGCCCAACACCTGTTTACAAAATTCAAAGAGATATCTCCTTTGAAGAGTACAGCAGCTCAGACATTGTACCAAACACAGTCGATCTTTATGAATGCATTAAAATTTTTCAGCTTAAAAAAAAAAACAATTGAAATTATTATGTCTTTATGTTTGTTTTTACACCTCTCTTGTGTCATGCATGCTTATTTCTTTCATTATTTCAGGTGTTTACAGTTCAGAAGTGAAACAGTTTTGTGTGGAATCTGGTGATGTCCTATGGCTTGTATTTTGTGACATGTGAAGACTGTCCCAGAGATATAGGCTGCTGTAGAAAGAAATTATTACTAGGTTTTGTCAGTGGCAGTCATGGCTTTGGTTGGTTGTAAAAGTGCTCAACTTCACAGAAGATTACTGCTAGGAAGGGCATTTATAGATGGCGCCAGTGTCAGTCAGCAGAGACATGTTCACCTCAGTGGTAGCGACCAGGCCAGATGTCATTATAAAACTCTGGGAGTATCTAGAACTGCTACACCAGCACAGGTGAAAGCAGCGTATTATAAAAATTCTAAAAAATATCATCCAGACTTGAATAAATCCAGGGACGCACAGAGATTATTCACTGAGATCAATTCTGCTTATGAAGTCCTTGGCAACCCAATAAAGAAAAAGGAATATGATAAAACTCTGGCCTACCAGAGCACTTTCCCAGGCCAATCACAGCAGGCCTCACCAAGAAATCACCAAACTGCAGGGGGCGCCACCTTCCATGGCCCTTCCAATAGAGGGCGCAGAACCAGGGGACCCACTCCTATCTACAGAAGTGGTAAAGACATCTCATATGAGGAGTACAGACGTATCTGGCACCAGGTGAAGTTTGGGGGAGAGGAGTATGACAGGATGAGAGAGGGGCATCACACCAATGACACAAAGTACAAACGGGGGCAAAACATGGAACAGGATCCCTTTCAGAAGAGGGCTGAAGAGCAGAGAAAGACGGGGGTGGTCGTTCGTGTGCTGGTTTTTATCACTTTTCTTATTCTTATATTCCAAATACACATCGTGACCAAACATAAGAGAAGGATTATAAGACACGATGAGAAACACATGATTCGCCGCAGACGAGAGAAAACCAAGGAAGTTGAACCTGTCATCCATATTTAGGTCAAGGTCATTCTGTATTTTAAGATCTGAAGAGGTCTGTTGCCTCTTGCATTGTCTGTTGTCATCTTTATAATGTTCAAGTAACATATGGAAATATTGCTCAATATTTTCAATAGGAGAGAATTAGAAATATTACAGATACTGTATTTAATTATTTATAATAAATATTTATTATTAGGTCTTAAATTATTGAAATTATTCATTCCTATTGAGTGGCAGCAAAAAGCACCCCAAATGCTTCCAAAAAATAAAGATGTAATGATTCCAAAATTTTGTACTGCAAAGATTGATAATTTTTCCCTATTGAAAACATCAAGTCATTACCATAATTCTGCTAAGATCAATAATTTAAAGAAATTGAAGAAAGTGACTTTCATCCTTCAGACTGAATTGAATTCTGTTATAAATTATCAAATGTTAAATAATTGAATTACGTGTATTAGAAAATCCCCAAGATAATTGTGTACAGCTGTTGCAGTCAGGAAATTAACATTTGGAAGTATACTTGCTAACACCAGAGAACATTTTGTTTTAAATCACTGATATGATAACTAAAAAAATTGACTTGTCTGTTTCACATCATTGGTGTTTTTATTATTTTCTTTACAGGTCACTATATTAAGGCAGGGTCCCAGGAGAAGAATGGTAAGAAGATAACAGAGCACCTCCTTTCTGTGGCTCAAAGCAGTGTTAGTATCTTCATCACTGTCCAGGAGTGTGAAGGGATGATGTGTATGAATCACATTGACACTGGAGAAATATTTGACATAGTAAATAGTTGTCCTGGACATGGCTATACAGTGTCAGTGTGGACAGATAGCCAGCTCCAAACTGTTACAAATGAAATGGAAGACATTTGTGAGTGGAGTCTGGAGTTGTCCTCCATGGCGTTCTCTGTCTCTAGGCGTGCCGAGGTGTGGGAAGGATCACTACTCCACCCTCGGCGTCCCCAGAGACGCCACCCCCGACCAGGTCAAAGCTGCCTACTTCAAACTGTCCAAAATATATCATCCAGATTTGAATAAATCCCCTAACGCCCAGGAGAAATTTACTGAGATTAGCGCTGCGTATGAGGTGATCGGGAGTCCTCTGCAGAGACAGGAGTATGACAAGACCCTGAGACTGTATACAGCCACAGCTAGACCTTACTATAGAACACAGGCAGGGAGCAGGCCCTCTAGTCAAACTGGGCCTGATTGGTGGACTGGGCACAGTCAAAGGTCAAGGTCAAACAACGACCCACATAATTCCAACTCAAGATACAGAACAGCGTATCGACCTTCTGGTAACAACTTCAAGCGTTACGGGCATCAGTACTACGAACCACATGATATAGATTATGATGAACTCTGGAGAAGAATTCAAAACAAACGCAAAAAGACTCAAAATGGTCATGTGAGATATGATGAAAAATTTAAATTCAGTAGAAAGCAACAAGTAGAGGATAGTATAAACCAGCTAGCTTTGCCTTTCTTCTCACTCTGTTTTATGTTATTTCTAATCTGTGCAACCATGACACTCCGAATGGTGGTAGCCAAGTCTATGGACCCGAACAAATATATAAGTGTCCATGATTTGCGTAACACAAAAGTGGGGAAAGATATTAAATATGTAAATATCGGTGATGTACGGAAAAGAAAAGTCAAGGAATAACCCCGTGCCCTGTTCCATATACCTGGCTGATTTTCTTGTAGTTCAAAAGCCTCCAAACAGATGGGACTTGTTTATGGATGATCCAGTGTGTTGTAGTGATATTGGCAGTATTTTAAATTAATTTAATAAAATTTCAAAAATGCCTTCCATTTCTCTCACTGATTTATTCATACATTAATTTACACATAACAAGAAATTCATTCACTGTGTTCGCACTACAGGCAGTTCAACTTTCAATAGTTTGAAAATTCAGTTTTCTTTAAATAGTCTGTTTGAGAGGTTGAGGTTTTGTTCAGCATTTGCTTGTTTATTTTGTAATTGCTTATCTACACTAAGTGAAAGAGGAGAGGGGCAGGCTTCAGAGATTATCAAACAGTGTGTGCAGGGATGTGATTTTTCCGACTGTTGGCTGGTTTTCAACTTTCTGGGAGCCGAGTGTTATTTTTGAGATCGTTTAGATATGCAGTAAAAACTACAGGGAGGAGGGGGGTGCTTAGGTCTGAACCCAAGACTTGTACACTAAATGTTAGCCTTATCCCTGCATATTGGGAGTTTTTTTTTTGTTTTTTTTTTAATGAAGGTTGAACGTCTCGTGACAAGCAATCATTTCTCTGTGTAAACAATTTGGATGGAGAGAAGTCACTTCCTAAAATGTGTACGATATTAAACAAAATCTGAAATAAAAACAAGACAATTAGCTGAACCGAATATAAAATTTTGCCGCTAGGTTTTTTTTTTTTTCAAGACAGGACATGAACGTTCGTATTGTCATTACTGAAGACTTGATACTGACAGTAACGTGTGAGGGAAGGCAGTGATTCCTATCACAATTGTATATACAGCCTGACTATACCATACAGACTTGAGTATAGACACGGGGCAGTCATGGCAAGGAGTTCCAACACCATGGTCATGGTTAGTTCCTAATCCCATTCATTAAAATCGACAAGATTTGATTTTAACATTTCCCAATTGATTACAGAAGCAAAGGTGGACGCTCTGCGAACAGTCGTCCAACCCCCCCTCCCCCCCTTCTCCTCAAAGAAGAAAGTCCACGTCTTTGGTTGTGCTGAAGCAGATCTTCTCTAACACAATCGCCTCTAACGCTTTCTACGGGTTTTGAACGTTGCGTAGATAAGATTAGGCCCTACTAACCACCCTGAGCTTCAGAGATAACTTGACACTAACCTCTTCACTATAGCCTANAAAACTTTGGATTAAAAGTCATCAGTTACTGTTTTAATAATTAGAGCTCTACCACTGATAAGAATCTAATATGCCCAAAACTGGGTCTGAGTCAAGCTAACCATATAATCACGTACTAGCATAGGAGAGAGAACATTTACAGTAGAACTTTAACACTGGTCAAACTATCCACATTATAATCAAGTACTAGTAATGGAGAGAACACTTACAGTAGGACTTCCACACTGGCAGCCTCTCCTCACCTGAAACGATAAATAAAAGGACTTAATATCAAATGTTAAAATACCCAACTTTTTGAAGGACCTGTTCAGAACAAGTTAATTCGAGAACTAACAGATCCGTGGATCAAATATGGCGCAACCCTCTTGAAAGCGTGCCAATACTTAATTGTTCTGCCCTTGCAGGGACGGCAGACATGGGAGGCAGGGAGTCCATTGTCAAATGCATGCCATATTTAATCCCCGGATCTGTTAGTCTGTGGAACAACTTGGTTGTCAACAGAGCCTTAGACAGAAGCTGTCAATTTCAATATAGAGAAATCTGTGTTTCTTTATAAACTAATCACATATTTACTACTGACTGTATTTTTCAGCAAGTCCAGTCTTTCAATCAAATCACTAGTTCAGCACATGTGTCAACATCCCAGCCTTACTGCAGCACTGGGTTATTATAGAGGTCTTGTCTCAAGGGGTGTGGTGGGGGTGGGTGAGGGGTGTACTTACCCATCTTGATGACCACAAATTAACAGGAGATACAGTGAGAAGAGGTCACCACACAGCCCAGCTGCTGGCTAATTCAAGGTGACCATCTGGAAAGTTTCACAAAATTCCTGGAAGTTTCTAAAAGAGAACAAGAAAGACAGATGAAATAAAACTCAGAGATTATGGCAGAGATTTTTCATTGACATTGTTGGATACATAAGTCAGTGGGGACTAAGGTCACTTTCAGAACAGATGATCCGCAGACTAACTGAGCACTATTTCATGAAGAGATAATAGGCAGCCCTATTATGTCTGTGATAATCTAAATTATTTCCTTCTATTTATTAATCAAAATGGATACGGAAAATGCATTGATACTAATAGCATTAAGTCAGAAACACACTGGTGACAGTAACCACATGCATAAAATTAACGGTACATGTTGAAATTGCTGATGATATTCAATGTTAACAAGCGTGTATAAGAGCGCATTCTCAACGAATTAAGCCAGGCTTTACAAAGCCGGTGACCTAAAAATGGCGGACGTACATGAAAGAAAAACCGCCTAATCTTTTAATAGTCTCTCCGCCTCCCCACACGTCGTCCCTGCGGGGTACAGTAATTAAATCTCGGCTCCGTTCGCCATGCGGAAGCTACCTGAGAAATATTAAGTGCGCATGCTCATCAGTTAAACTCGTGGTGAAGAAAGCATGGCGGCTGAAGGCGATCGAAGGAAAAAAGCTCTTCTGTTCTATTATGTTTGAAAACAGAGACGAAAAAGGAATAATTTGGCCCGTAGAGCAGCAATGAATCGACTATCTACGGAGATAATATCACCAGAGATATTCACGGAAATATTAATGTTCGGAGCCGAGATTTAATTACTGTACCCCGCAGGGACGACGTGTGGGGAGGCGTGTGAGAGGCGGAGAGACTATTAAAAGATTAGGCGGTTTTTCTTTCATGTACGTCCGCCATTTTTAGGTCACCGGCTTTGTAAAGCCTGGCTTAATTCGTTGAGAATGCGCTCTAAGGCTTGTTATGTCCTATTACAAAGCTCTAATTTGACAATATTACTTGAACTTAATATTGGGCGCTCTATTAAGAGAACGGCATTAAATTCAGTTTTAATTATCACCCTTCTTTCATGAGACCAAAGTAACATAATGCATACCAAAGGAAGTAACAATGGCATTGTTCTTTATGGTGAATGTTATCATTAATGACAGTATGACATTATTGATAAACTGAGTCTGTTTCTTATTTTAGACAATACATTGACTTATGAATACGTACTTTAAGAAAGAAAATACCTCCAAGAAACATAAAAAATATCAAGTAAGCCTTGTTTTTCGTCTTTACTTCACTTACCTTACGTTTATGACATCCCCTGCAAAATTAAAACTGAAAATGCACAGGGAACAAATCAATCAGGATGAAGATGGCTGAGAATACTCTCCAACCCCACTTCCTGCTAGTCTCGAACCCAATTTTCCGCCAAGCCTCGATCCCAAAAATTGCGTCAGTTGCGCCGCCATCACAACGACCTTGAGGGTGTCACGGTACTTTATGCAATCCCTGCCCCGTCTCCAGAAAATACTTCTGCTGTGCCAAAGCCATCCATTTGGGTTCATCTCTATCAGGTTGGTATTGAAATATGATCCTTAGATATTGATTTTCAGACAGTTAGCCTTGCACCGGATTTGGAATGGCGTGTTTTGGCCCACCAGGCGAGACGGGACCAGTAGATTGCGGTTTGGTAATCCGACCTAGATCTGACACGTTCACCATCTACCCCCAGTCTTCTCAGCTACAGGTCAGTACACATGTAAGTACTGGTTTCTGTGAAATGTTTCGGTGATTTATGCAAATAAATATGTCGTTTTTATGTATTGCTTGGCTGAGAATGGTAAGTCTTGCCATTTTCATGATAAATTTCAATTTCAGCCAACATATTGATGTCGAAGTTGAAGATTCTCTCCTCCCTATAACCTGTATACAATCTCTCTCTCTCCCCCTCTCTCTCAAATCTTTCTTTAGAGTCGGTAAAACCAGGGCCCCACACCTGTTTACAAAATTCAAAGAGACATCTCCTTTGAAGAGTACAGCAGCTCGGACATTGTACCAAACACAGTCGATCTTTATGAATGCATTAAAATTTTTCAGCTTTAAAAAAAAAAAACAATTGAAATTATTATGTCTTCATGTTTGTTTTTACACCTCTCTTGTGTCATGCATGCTTATTTCTTTGATTATTTCAGGTGTTAACAGTTCAGAAGTAAAACAGTTTTGTGAGGAATCTGGTGATGTCCTATGGCTTGTATTTTGTGACATGTGAAGACTGTCCCAGAGATATAGGCTGCTATAGAAAGAAATTATTACTAGGTTTTGTCAGCGGCAGTCATGGCTTTGGTTGGTTGTAAAAGTGCTCAACTTCACAGAAGATTACTGCTAGGAAGGACATTAATAGATGGCGCCAGTGTTAGTCAGCAGAGACATGTTCACCTCAGTGGTAGCGCCCAGGCCAGATGTCATTATAAAACCTTAGGAGTATCTAGAACTGCTACACCAGCACAGGTGAAAGCAGCGTATTATAAAAATTCTAAAAAATATCACCCAGACTTGAATAAATCCAGGGACGCACAGAGATTATTTACTGAGATCAATTCTGCTTATGAAGTCCTTGGCAACCCAATAAAGAGAAAGGAATATGATAAAAATCTGGCCTTCCAGAGTTCTTTCCCCGGCCAATCACAGCAGGCCTCACCAAAAAATTACCAAACTGCAGGGGGTCCTTCCAATAGAGGGCGCAGAACCAGGGGACCCACTCCTATCTACAGAACTGGTAAAGACATGTCATTTGAGGAGTACAGACGTATCTGGCACCAGGTGAAGTTTGGGGGAGAGGAGTATGACAGGATGAGAGAGGGGTATCACACCAATGACACTAAGTACAAACAGGGGCAAAACATGGAACAGGATCCCTTTCAGAAGAGGGCTGAAGAGCAGAGGAAGACATGGGTGGTCTTTCGTGTGCTGGGTTTTATCACTTTTATTATTTTTATATTCCAAATGCACATCATGACCAAACATATGAGGAGAAAGATTGTAAGACACGATGAGAAACACATGCTTCGCCGCAGACGAAAGAAAACCAAGGAAGAAGAACCTGTCATCCATATTTAGGTCAAGGTCATTCTGTATTTTATGATCTAAAGAGGTCTGTTGACTCTTGCATTGTCTGTTGTCATCTTTATAATGTTCAAGTAACATGTGGTAATATTGCTCAATCTTTTCAATAGGAGAGAATCAGAAATATTACAGATACTGTATTTATTAAGTCATAAATTGTTGAAATTATACATTCCTAATGAGTGGCAGCAAAAAGCATCCCAAATGCTTCCAAAAAAATAAAGATGTAATGATTCCTAAATTTTGTACTGCAAAGATTGATAATTTTTCCCTATTGAAAACATCAAGTCATCAAGTCATTACCATAATTCTGCTAAGATCAATAATTTAAAGAAATTGAAGAAAGTGACTTTCATCCTTCAGATGTTATAATATATTGTTATAAATTATTGAATGTTAAATAATTGAATTACGTGTATTAGAAAATCCCCAAGATAATTGTGTACAGCTATTGCAGTCAAGAAATTAACATTTGTAAGTACACTTGCTAACATCAGAGAAAGTTTTGTTTTAAATCACTGATATGATAAATAACTAAAAAAAATTATTTGTCTGTTTCACATCATTGGTGTTTTTATTATTTTCTTTACAGGTCACTATATTGAGGCGGGGACCCAGGAGAAGAATGTTTAGAAGATAGCAAAGCACCTCCTTTCTGTGGCTCAAAGCAGTGTTAGTATCTTCATCACTGTCCAGGAGTGTGAAGGGATGATGTGTATGAATCACATTGACACTGGAGAAATATTTGATATAGTAAATTGTTGTCCTGGACATGGCTATACAGTGTCAATGTGGACAGATAGCCACCTCCAAACTGTTACAAATGAAATGGAAGACATTTGTGAGTGGAGTCTGGAGTAGTCCTCCATGGCGCTCTCTGTCTCTGGGCGTGCCGAGGTGTGGGAAAGATCACTACTCCACCCTCGGCGTCCCCAGAGATGCCACCCCCGACCAGGTCAAAGCTGCCTACTTCAAACTGTCCAAAATATATCATCCAGATTTGAATAAATCCCCTAACGCCCAGGAGAAATTTACTGAGATAAACACTGCGTATGAGGTGATCGGAAGTCCTCTGCAGAGGAAGGAGTATGACAAGACCCTGAGACTGTATACAGCTACAACTAGACCTTACTATAGAACACAGTCGGGGAGCAGGCCCTCTAGTCAAACAGGGCCTGATTGGTGGACTGGGCACAGTCAAAGGTCAAGGTCAGACTACGACCCACATAATTCCAACTCGAGATACAGAACAGCATATCGGCCTTCTGGTAACAGCTTCAAGCGTTACGGGCATCAGTATTACGAACCACATGATATAGATTATGATGAACTCTGGAGAAGAATTCAAAACAAACGCAAAAAGACTCAAGATGGTCATGTGAGATATGATGAAAATTTTAAATTCAATAGAAAGCAACAAGTAGAGGATAGTTTAAACCAGCTAGCTTTGCCTTTCTTCTCACTCTGTTTCATGTTATTTCTAATCTGTGCAACCATGACACTCCGAATGGTGGTAGCCAAGTCAATGGACCCCAACAAATATATAAGTGTCCATGATTTGCGTAACACAAAAGTGGGGAAAGATATTAAATATGTAAATATCGGTGATGTACGGAAAAGAAAAGTCAAGGAATAACCCTGTGCCCTGTTCCATATACCTGGCTGATTTTCTTGTAGTTCAAAAGCCTCCAAACGGATGGGACTTGTTTATGGATGATCCAGTGTGTTGTAGTGATATTGGCAGTATTTTAAATTAATTTAATAAAATTTCAAAAATGCCTTCCATTTCTCTCACTGATTTATTCATACATTAATTTACACATAACAAGAAATTCATTCACTGTGTTCGCACTACAGGCAGTTCAACTTTTCAATAGTTTGAAAATTCAGTTTTCTTTAAATAGTCTGTTTAAGAGGTTGAGGTTTTGTTCAGCATTTGCTTGTTTATTTTGTAATTGCTTATCTACACTAAGTGAAAGAGGAGAGGGGCAGGCTTCAGAGATTATCAAACAGTGTGTGCAGGGATGTGATTTTTCCGACTGTTGGCTGGTTTTCAACTTTCTGGGAGCCAAATGTTATTTTTGAGATCGTTTAGATATGCAGCAAAATTATAGGGAGGAAGGGGGCGTTTAGGTCTGGACCCAAGACTTGTACACTAAATGTTAGCCTTATCCCTGCATGTTGGGAGTTTTTTTTTTTTTTTTTTTTTTTTTTTTTTTAATGAAGGTTGAACGTCTCGTGACAAGCAATCATTTCTCTGTGTAAACAATTTGGATGGAGAGAAGTCACTTCCTAAAATGTGTACGATATTAAACAAAATCTGAAATAAAAACGAGGCCATTAGCTGAACCGAATATAAAATGTTGCCGCTAGGTGTGTGCTATTTCAAGACGGGACATGAACGTTCGTATTGTCATAACTGAAGAAATGATACTGACAGTAACATGTGAGGGAAGGCAGTGATTCCTATACGGCCTGACTATACCATACAGATTGGAGTATAGATACGGGGCAGTCATGGCAAGGAGTTCGAACTCCTTGGTCATGGTTAGTTCCTAATCTCATTCATTCAAATCGACAAGATTTGATTTTAACATTTCCGAATTAATTACAGAAGCAAAGGTGGACGCTCTGTGAACAGTCGTCCCCCCCTCCCCCCTTCTCCTCAAAGAAGAAAGTCCACGTCTCTTTGGTTGTGCTGAAGCAAATCTTCTCTAACACAATCGCCTCTAACGCTTTCCACGGGTTGTGAATGTTGCGGAGCTAAGAGTACTAACAGGAGACTAGCTAATGTTGAAAGTCATTGGGGAAATTTTGAAATCTACCGTAAATGATTCTCATTTGTGCTACGGAAGTTACGAGGGATGTTCATTAATTTATTATACTTACCCTGATCTTGCCTAGCGATAGTTTTAGATAATTTTAAGTGATCCAACGTAGAACGGTTCTATCCAGACTGATTTAACGATGGCAGGGAATAGCAACGATCCTGTGTCTCTCTCTGTACATCCTTCTACTTACCATCTTATAGCTCCATCAAATTGTAAACCCAAATATTCCCTTTAAATACAGAAATACATTTGGATAGTCTTTAACTGGTTGAACGGCTACAGGCATGCCTTGGGTTTTCACTTTGAGGTAAATACAATTCTCGGACAGTATTTTCTTTATTCTTTATGGATGATTTCAGATGCCTTTGGTTGAAAAAACACATTGTCCGCAAGGACAGGAAGGTTTAAGACAACACAGCTTTCGTGTAAAAAACGTTCACACCAACGGTAACAATACGTAAAGTGAAAATCGTTCAATTACTAAAATTTAGTTCGACTTCACTGTGTCATTTCTCACGCCATCCTTCCCGTCCCTGTAACATGAATATTTCAGTCAAAATAGGAGAACTTCAATTAACAGATCACCTTCTTCATATTTTTTGCAATAATCGGGTGGCTTTTTTTATGTTGATTAATCTCAACTATATGCTAGCTATTTGATTAAAATGAAAGTTGAACTTTGGTGTTGCCTGTTTGCGTGCTGACAGCGTTCTCTCGCGTCGTCAGGAGTCGAGCAGCGACCGTCATCTGCAATCACGTCATATAATACCTAAATTCCGCCGACATTGTGCAAAGCTGAAATCATTATTGGTTGCTATTTGTGTATTGACAATATTACACGCAGCACTGAGAAGCGAAAACCTAAGGTAAGCTATTTTTCCATTCTATATATGATTATTTGTTGACTTCATTCTGTGTTTCAGTGTGAGTCTTTGCTAGTGTGTAGAAAAGTAAGGAGGTTCATAAATTTATGTGTTCCTAGATGGAATGGAGAGCGCGTTCATCGGTTCCCTTCAACATCTTGGGTGATGTGAGGGACCGTGCATATAAACGCGTGTGCGCGTGCGTGCATATTGCATACCGTGTTTGCAAACTAATAAATGTAGTACGATATGACCGTGATATAAAAAGGTAAATATAAAGTCCTGCGTCTGTAAAAACCAGGTGATGCTTGCAAACATCTCACAGAGGTGGTTTTTACATATGTTCAATGTGTGTGTGTGTGTGTGTGTGGTGGAGGGAGGAGGGGGGGTACATGATGTGAACTGCTGTAGNTTTTTTTCTTTTTTCAACCCCCCCCCCCCCCCCCCGACGAGGCCCGGGCCCCCCCCCCCCCCCCTTTCCCCCCCCCCCCCCTTCGTTTCCCCCCCCCCCCCCCCCCCAACATCGTTAATCTCCCACAGCATAGATAACCTTGGCTTTGGTTAAATATGCGACACCCAAAACACACAGGGGCGGATCTAGAGATATTTTCTTACAGTCTTCCAATTTATCTTTGTTAATTCGTCCTCAATTTTTGACCGTCTTCCGACAGAAAATATTACATACCCGTCAATGTAAACTTTAAAATCTGACCGTCTTCCAGAAGACCCAGAAGACGGCCTAAATCCGCCCCTGAGTCACAATTCTTGATTTAAAATCCTTACTGTAACACGACTTTGTCAAAATTGCATTCCCTCCTGGGACCCAAAAGTGACACATTTGAGATCATTTGACGGCGTTTATTCGTTATATTGTGGAAATATGAGGGAACAAATACTAAAATTGGCCATGGTCTGCTTTGTAACTTAAACATATAGTCAATCTTTCACGTCAGACTTTGACTGCATTCCCACAGATTTTAGATCGATCTATCCCCGTGGGGAGTCTCACTAGATTACTGTCAGCTTAGCCGGCTTAAATGTCTGTTCCGCCTACTAAAAGCTGTAAGGGGGTAATTAACTTCCGTGCGCGCTCGGCTGACAGCAATTTAGCATGAACCCCCAGGGACTTAGGTCGATCCAGATGGATCGATCTTAATCTGTGGGAATGCAGTCTTTGTGTGCAGTACAGCTTTCTAGGTCACCAGGTAACTCACCCTTTTATTAATTTGTTTGTTTATTTACTGTTTTTACTCAAAGTTTGTTTGAACCAAAGAAAAATAACGCACCATAGTTTTTTCTTCAGGCACCGCTCAATTCGTTGAATTATTGAGAAAAAAGCATTGTTTTAGCGATAAATTGTCGTTTTTGTTTTCGTGGAAATGTGAGATTTTACAATTAACGCTGTCTTTAGGCGATTCTAAGAACAGCTGAACAAGTTAAAGGTGCTGTAATTACTGTTTTTTCTTTTCTTTTTTTTTTTTTGTCTAATGAAAAAAATCTAGGACAAGAAAAATTACGTCTTAAATGTAACATTATAAATCCTTAAAAACGGATGGAATAGATAATAAATACGATGGTGCGTACTGCCAGCTTGAGTCCAGATGTTATAAAAAATAAACAATAACGAACAGCACTGATCTTTGGTCTTGTACCACCTTGATGTAGAAGTGCCATAACTCATCCAGCCCGGTTAAGCAAATCTAAAGAAAGGGTATAATCGTAGACCTATCTAGATACCCTATCTTTGATCACGGTCCGGTATTAAAGCTAACATTTACAATCACTAGTGCGGTACCGGGCACCTCTACATGGAAATAATGATGGTTTTTGAGACCCCAGAGAATTCAGCTTACGTAGATTTACGTAAAAAGTAGCCTTAGGCTAAACAAAATTAATAAGTTGGTTTACAAGCGGTGACTATAAATAAATAAGGTCGGTAGACGCATTTCATTTTTAAAATGTCAAATATGGTTAATGAGCATAGTAACTAAATTCTATGGTCTTTGGGGATTTAAAAATAATATCATTCAAAGGGTTATGTCAAATTCAAGGTGTAGGTGACTTAAAAGCATAAAAACAACATCATCAATGATTTTCCTGCGGACAATTGTACATTTTCCACACAACACAGCCCTATCCAATGCAATCAATTAGGGTAGGCCGCGCTTCCGGATAGTTAAAAACCTTCCTAGAAAAAAAAAACAGGGACTTTGAAGTCGATATGGATTCATTAATCATTAGTAATTATTTGTCGTTTACCCCAGGAAAAGCCATCCAAAACGAACAGTTGTTTTCCCTTTAAGTTTCTATACCACATGTGGCTTCTCAATACTGTGTCCCGAAGTCCACCGCTTTATCTTCCATTTATGATCGATATCCCGCTTAAACCCGTCTCAATATAAACTCCAATGAAATCTCTTTCAAAATTCCTTTTGAAAATCGCGCGCTATCAATGTAATCAGCGCTATATTCAGTAATATATAGCTATAGACCTCTATACAGGTCAAAAGCATATGGAAAATAACCTTTAATTATTTAGTCGGTATATGGGCCAGTTGGTTATCTCATCCTTGGACTTTAAGGCTTGGCCCTAGCACACGCTGACTAGCCACTCACCTTTCCTGTAGCGATAAATACAGTCTATATCAGCGTCACGCACCACACCTTACAGCAGATATTTCAGTTCACCAAGCTTGTTAACGCAGTTGTCTCGACACGCCTATTCTTGGACCAGTTATTTATTTCAAAAAGGATATTTCTCAACGAAGACTGTAAGGTACGTTGTTCAGGTTGGGTTTGCTGGATTTTTAGATTTGTGGGTGTTTTTAAAAGGTAAGGTCTATGCCATTTTGAGCAACAGGTGCGCCGTGTCTCAGAGCCGCCATGATATGTGAGCTGCGCCCTGCTATGAGAATGAACGCCGCTGATATTACGTATCTTTGCGCAACAATTGGTGGCTTGTGTTCTGCAGATTTTATAGAATTACGATGTTGGTACTTCATCCCTCATACACTAACTACATGTGCATTCGCCAACGAAGTAGGTCTTGTTTGTGTTAATTAATGTATCACGATTAGGCCCCAGTTTAATTTTACAAGCAGTCTCTTCACGTTGGCTGTCATATGAAGTGGTACATGTATGTACTGTATATAATGCTGGCAAATAATCACTGGACTAATTATGCTTATCCTTCCATAAAAAACTTTAAGCAATCATTGTTGACTGGTCAAATCATACATGTTCTTGCTGATTGCAATACGGCTTTGTGTTGGTTATTCACACACAGCGGTTGAGCTTTTGATATTTGAAACATATCGTAGTTATTAAATTTAAAATAATGTTTTTGGCAAACGTAATGGATATTGAGTCACAGAATTAAGTCAAGGGGCATAAAAACAGAGTCGATAAGGCTCTAAAAAGCGCCTAGAATTTTTTTAAAATGTAACTTTGGTACGCCGTCCATATGTCTCGACTTAATGTTCACGTCTTCCCGTCAAAACGCTCGTTAAAAAGGGGTGTATCGTAGACCCCCCGGGGGGGTCATCCTGGTTAACATGGGGTCAGGACCTCGGGGACTGTCTCGTGGACTATATCGACCTAGGCATTGGCGGGCATTGACATAACTAATTATACATGTATGACGCCTCTATTGAAAAGTCCATAGGTAAAGTTTTACCTGCCAATGCCATATCAAATCACGCGTATATTTTTAACGAGGCAGTGTTGGTGAAATAGCACCAAAATAACATAAACATATATTGATAAAGAACTGATTAGATACGAGAAGTACGTCAGTATATTGAAAACACCAACAATCACACACATATCCAATCTATGAAATTAAGATTGAATGACAAGTAGGCCTCGGTTTGTAATCTATTGAGAAATATGCTCATGGTGTAGGTTTTTCAGCGATCATAAGAAAATGTCTTATGTGTTCTTATCAAATCAAAAGATTCATCTTTCAACGCGAAATAATCGATACGTATTAGATCAGTTTTGAGGGTTCCGCCTAAGTTGTAGTATTAGACATATTTCACATGTTATACTGAGAGGTCAAGGAGGTGGACGCTCGTTAACACGTCTATATTTACCGTCCTTCGGACGCTGTACAGAGGTTAATATATCCAAGAAGACCCACCTGGTCCACACCTGGGACAATATTATCTACTGGCATTACTTCTTTGTGTTTGTATGTAGCAATAAAGAGAGTGACCTCCTTATCATCCGTGTTATGTAATCGCCCGGTGACATACGATACGAAAGACCTTGGTCGGGAACTACATAATGAAGGTCACTGACCCCGCCACCCCCCCTCCCTCCTCTCCCTCATACATTTCCCCTTTCAATCAGGATACAGAATGTCATAGTAAACTGGACACTAAAATACTGCCACGTTACACTTGTTGTAAAGGAAAAATAAATAAAAATTGATCGTGTTATTTCCTGATGTGACTTTGCAATCCAGTTAGCAGATAGGTAAACTTTATGTCCGCTAGTATGAAATAATATCAACAGCACAGGACTAGAAACTAAGTAAGGGTGCTTTCCCAGAGATTTAGATCGATCTAAAGATTAAGATATAGATCGACCTAACTCCCTGGGGGTTTACACTAAATTGCAGTCAGCCGAGCGGGAACCATAGTTAATTACCCCCTTACAGCTTTTAGTAGGCGGGACAGACGCTTAAGCCGGCCAAGCTGACAGTAATCTAGTGAAACTCCCCACAGGGATAGATCGATCTAAAAATTCCTATGGAAATGGGGTGTAAGATAAGATAAGATAAGAGGTTATTTAGCCAATTATAAAAATCGGAAATCATTTTCCTTTTGGAGCAATATACAGAGTAAAATAATAAAATAATACAGTAAATAAATAAATTAAGAATTTAGTTTTGAGATCAAATTAAAATGCGTCACTGCACTTGGATAAAAGCTGTTTAAAAAGCGTTTACTGCCTTTAAAGGTTAAAAGTCTACTGTTGCTTGGTAAAAACGTAAAAAGAGATGATGCAGGGTGGAAAGAGTCTTTCATGGTGTTGACAATTCTTTTCTCCATCCTGTCTTTAAAAATATCATTGGGGAGATCCTGCCCGATAATCCTGCTTGCAGTTTTTACAACGTTTGTTAATTTCTTCCTTTCCTCCCCAGCTGTTCCATTATACCATATTATAATTCCGTACGCTAGAATGCTTTCAATTACAGACCTGTAAAAATTGACTAAAATAGACACGCTATCAGTAAAAGTTCTCAATGATCTTAAAAAATACAGTCTTTGCCGTGCCTTCTTTACACTCTTTGCGGTGTTATCTTTCCAATTCAATTTACTGTTAAGGTGTATACCAAGTAGTTTAAATTCCTCTACCCTACTAACTTCAACATTACCAATGGTGAATCGTACCTTTACATTCTGATTTCTTCTAAAATCCACTATCATTTCTGATAGTGTTACTCTTATCACTGTCTTATCATCGTCAAGCCGTTCTAGCAAGCTACATGATATAAAAGTAATAAAGATGATAAACATATAATAATAGTGAATCACTGATAAAGATGGACTTTGCTTTATTTGGCTATGGCAAACAAATTCGAGCAGGGTAAAATGTACCTCTTGTCATCTTGTCCGAATATGGGGCAAACTAGGAGTTAAAACACTCCTTGAGGCAATAATGTCCAAATATAGACACTAATTAACTGTTACATTTCTCGGAACTGATACCTTATCGCCCTTATATAGTCTAAAATAAAGACACTGCAAGTTGTCATAAATAGCCTCACGACATTTTAATTAACTGGACTTGTTTGTCGGAAATTGAAATCTCAGGTGTGATAGTGGTCTTGATAATCTTTCCGGCTCGGTCTGGTCTCCTCATGACGTCAGGTAGACTATTTCCGGGTCTAGTAAGGTTATAAAGACGTCCCTGGTGAAAAAAGATTGTGAAAAGAAAGAAGGAAAACGCTGTGTGCTATCAGATCTGCTAGAGTAGGCGTACAGTACATCATCAGTGTTATGTTATTTTCTAAAAATACCATTTGAACAACGTCTCTTAAATGTCAACAGCTTTCACTAATTCATGAAATCACGCAATCATTACGCAATTTTTAACCCGGGGCAGACGCACTATACCACGCGCTTTTAATATTGAGATACAAAATCTAAGGACTAATGGTATTAAATCGTGTCTGTCTGTATGTTTTTTTTTTTTCAAGATGGTCTTGTTTTATTTACTTATAGCCGTATGTGACCTCTGCTCACGCGTTTTAAATGATAAGACAGTAGTGAAGTCCCCATAGAGACCCTACTAGTAATAATATACCAGGGAAAAGTGGACGGCACAACACAGTCTCCCCAATAGAGTATGTAGAGATTTCTACATGTGTCTGACTATACAATATGATGTGGTAAAAACAACCACACATAACTTAAAAAGCCAAAAGAAAATATATATTCTCCATATCTGTGTTTGCTCTGTGGTGTTGCAACACACGTGCAAGTTCAGGTGTGTTCTCACGCTGGTCTTCCCACCCTGAGAATCCAGCGTCCCCATCCCGAGAGTCCAGTGTCCCCACCCTGAGATCCAGTGTCTCCACCCTGAGAGTCAAGTACCTCGCGAAGAGTGCTAAGTAATAATTATTAAACTGAGTCACACAAAAGAAAGATTTTGAAACCCACGTCGAAGCCGAACCACTGCAGTGAAAAAATGCAGTCAAAATAGAGTTTATTTCCAGTCTGTTTATTCTGGTTATTTTTGAAAACCTCAATCAGTAGTTCCACATGCATTGTCATTGTAATTTTGACACCGTAGGAGAGGGCTGAGAATGGACAATAGTAGACATGGAGGTGGAGTCACTATTTGGTTCAGACAGCGATGAGGAAACCTACGCCCCCGTCCTAAAAAAGGAAGGGGATGCGCAGCTCGCTCTCAGCCTATGCCGACTTTAGAACATGAATCTTTTGAATCATTTGTGGTCCTTTTCCCTCCATCTTTGCTGAAACTTTAAATTATATTTTAAACTTGTAAATGATTTTTAAGAAAACACGAAAATTTTGACAGCAAACTAGCTTCAGAGACTCCTCTCAATTCCTGCACACATAAATAGGGTCTATAAAGAGGAATTCATCACGGTATGAGAGGCAGGCTAGACTAATTACTAGCCGCGTGGAACTAAAACTCAATACACGATATAGTGTAGATGTAGGCCTACATATACATGTATATAATAACGCTAATGGCCGGGAAAAGGCACTCATGCGAATTGTACTGCAGGTATAACACTGACTATCATGCACGGGAAAATAGACCAACGTCATCCAGCAGCTCGCGACTTGGCATATATATATTAAATATCGTGAAATCACGCACTCATCACTCTATCTTCAGTTTGAGGTACTATATAATGCCATTAAAACAAAGACTGGCAGGACGTTAACATTTTGTGTGTCTCTATGTCTATCAAGGTGATCTTTTTTATGTATTTAAACCATGCCAATATAAATCTTGTTGTAATTCCTAGTACCCAAAACGTACTCCAAGTCGTCCTAAAGAAAAAGCTTTTATAGTATGTATAGCAGATGAGTATTGCGACACATAGCCATAAAGCACCACTTTATATATATATATATATATATATATATATATATATATATATATATATATATATATATATATATATATAAATAGACTAGGACTGGTAGACAAGCATCTCAACAGAACGCTTCTGACACTAAAGAGTTTCAGAGGCTGCAGGACGCTCCGCCCCCTAACGAATATGGCGTTTTGAACTATAGGTAGGGGGAAGTTGACTGTCACTTCTCTCAGACTAAGGGTGGGTATGACCCGTGTGCCTCAATGTGAAAGCCTTTGGGAAAACTACAGATATCAGATAATTGATTACCTCACTCCGGGAGACAACGAACACGAGGACTACATTAATGAATCATTTCTCTTATTAACGCATGTCATAATAAGGCGTGTTTCTGTCCGGGAAGGACCGGTCTTTCTTGGAACTTTGGTTCTCAGCGGGAGGTATGATTACAGTTAGCTAACCACGGATTTATCTAATTAATGGCTAAGGGCGTATTCCCAGAGCTTTTAGATCGATCTATCCCCGCGGGGAGTCCCACTAGATTACTGTCATCTTAGCCGGCTTAAGCGTCTGTCCCGCCTACTGAAAGCTGTAAGGGGGTAATTAACTATGGTGCGCGCTCGGCTGACTGCAATTTAGCGTGAACCCCCAGGGAGTTAGGTCGATCTAAATCTTAATCTCTGGATCGATCTAAATCTCTGGGAATACACCCTAACAGGTTCATCTAATTCATCTGCTGTTTCTGTTGACCCGTAAAACGTAGCAGATGAGGGGCCAGGATGGCTATCATCTCACTTAATGGCCATAAATCGCCGCTTAATTAGTCCAGATACATGGCTTTACCACTTTTACCATTTGTTTGGGATCCCTAATGAGGGTAACCAGGACTTAGATTATGAAATTAAATCTTATGAAAGCCTCCCAGGGGAAGCGGTGCTTGACAAACCTATTACAGTGAAAGAGGTTAAAAATGCCATTAAATATCTGAAAAATTGGAAATCACCTGGGGAAGATATGTTGAGAAATGAAATGCTGAAAGCTGGGGTACTGTATTTTGCAGTTGTGCTCACTAAATTATTTAACATGGTGCTGAATACATCTGAAATCCCTGAATCGCGGAACCTTGGAATTATAATTCAGCTCTTTAAATCAGTAGAGCATATAAACCCGGAAAACTATAGAGGCCTTTGCATAACTAGTTGCTTAGGGAAATTATTTAATTCAGTTTTAACACACAGGCTCATTCAACATATTAACAATGAAAACAAATTAAGTGAAGAGCAAGCAGGTTTCAGGCCAGGTTATAGAACAACAGATCATATATCTTTTCTTTGAAATCACTAGTCAACAGGTATCTCAATCAAAACCATGGCCAGAAATGCGCAGCATTCACGCGATACGCGAGGGCGCTACAGTAGGGCTTCACGTGACTCAACTAGCCAATCACAGCACAACAATGGCATCGCACACAGACCCTGTGATAAGTGCTCAGCCCATTTTCAAGTAGTGTTAGTTCATGGTAACAAGCGTCTGACATGTGCAGAGAAGTTTATTGTAATATATATTGTTCTTATTGTTACATTATTAAATCTAACTCTGTATCCAAGTAGTAACTATACTGTACCAAGTCAGGTACTGATAATGTGCAGAAGTCATATATTCCAGAATGAGCCATTGCCACTAATTTATAACTTTAATTTTGTTTAATATGTTATTCATGAAAGAGTTCATGAAAGATTATTTTAATTTGTTAAATCGTGATCTTATTCTTTTTATATTCAAATGATTGAATAATGTGGGTAAAATTGGTCTTCCACTTCTTATTTGCATTTTTCCTTTACTACAAGATTATTTTGGAACAGTTGAAGCATTAAAATTTTAAATAAATAGCAATCTGAAAGAAGAATTTTGCATTAGGCCTATTATTAAATGATGATAGGAATTTTGGATTAAGAGATTAGTTAAATACTGAGTAGTGATATTGTCAGTCAATTTATGTAGAATCTGATAATATGATTGAAAATACTGATTGAATCCTTGGCCTTGCACTGGGCAGTTTCACATTTGTGCCAAGTGCTTTTTTTGGACTCCATTGTACAGTGGTAAAAGTTCCATGAAAGTTTTTAATCATACTCTGTATGGTGCTGCTATCTGCTGGTACTATCGGCAACGAATTAGGCTTCGTTCACATGGAATGTCTATTTTCTAAAAATCTATTTTCTATTCGCGCTATCTTATGATCACGGTCTGTGCCCTGAATATTCCGCGGCGTAATTACTGGCAGCGCGAGCCAGTTACTATAAGTTACTATAAGTAACTGGCTCGCGCTGCCAGTAATTACGCGGCGGGATATTCAGGGCACAGACCGTGACCATAAGACATACCGCGAATAGAAAATAGAATTTAGAAAATAGACATTGCATGTGAATGAAGCCTTGGTTTGCCTTTGTTTCTGAGTGAATCTACCGTCTAAAATCACTATTTCTGAAAATATGTGCGTTTTGCTGAGGGTAGGCTAGGCAATACACGGCAAACTTCTTAGTACGTGTGTACAACAAAATTTTTTTAAAAACCCTAGCGATATTTGGTCAGGAGTTGCTTGAAGCATAGCACAGCGTTGCTGTCTATCGGCATCAGGCCGTTAGTTTGTCAATTATCACGAATTACCCACGAATCGCGAACCCATTCATTTTCCTATGGCAATCTAGCAACTCATTAAAAGTGCACGCATGCGCAGTGGACTAAGCGTGACGTCATGGATTGCATTTCTGGGGATGCAAAAAGCTATATGCATGTTTCATTGACATGAGAAAAGCCTTTGATTCAGTGTGGCACAAGGGACTATTACTGAAATTGCTGAAACTGGGGAGGTGAGTGAGAGGCGGAGAGACCATTACAGGATTAAGCGGTCTTCCTTTCCTGTAGGCCCGCCATATTTAGGCCTAGCTAGTTCTCGTCTTTTCTCATTCTGAATGGTCCCATAATCCCACTCTCTTTAATTTATACATGGATGACATTAAGGAGGCTTTATACTCTTTGAACCAGTACGGTGAAATTATCAGGCCTACCCAACTACCAGACTCGGCACCAAATGATCCTGAATTCACCGGTAGATCGAACCACACTACACGTTTTCAAGTTGTGCATCAGGACGTGCTTCGAAGTATCAGACGCGACACCGCTCTTGCCTAGTACGCGATATTGATAGTGAGGGGCCGGTGTAGGACCCCGAATTTCTTTGGTATTTTAGAGGGCGAACGGTGCCATTTAGTAAGGTTTAGAACTATGATTCAGCTAGTCAAAATTTAAGTTCAAGAGAGGACCATTGGTGTGATTTTTTCAAAATTGAAGGGAGGGGGGTCAGGACCTCCCTGACACCCTCACCCCCAAATCCGCCACTAGTAGGGCCATTATGTTCTAAAATGTCAGAGAATATTACACCTATGACAATAAACAGTTGTTTAGTGAGATGACACATGGCCTAGTATATCTGTTTCAAGTTTGATTTGACAAATAATTCAAAGCAATTTATCATCGATGATACAAGGTGCTTAAGTGCACAGATAAATCATTTTCGCTGTCAGACATTGCTCATACCTTTTTTTATCAGATAAATAGTTCATCATTTCTGAGCAGCCAAACTATGGGCTAGCACGTAGCTTATAGACAACTGCCCAGCTTCAGTGTGCAATTTTTCTGGAAAAGGGAAATATAAGCTTAAGAACTGGTTGAGACCGCTGAATGAAAAATTATAAGTTATAAAAATAAAATGATAACTAAAAAGTCATTCACAAATAAATTCATTGTCGTAATTTTGGGGGCATGAACAATGTACATGTAATAGAAGACTGGTTTGTAACCAGAACGAATTACTCTCTCAAAATCTGAAATATGTGTGATTACTGTCTGGAATCATGTCCCGTTCTACTCTGTATGACACAGTGCCTTACGTACGTCTGAACCTTTGACCCGGTACTAAAATAACGACTCCGAATAATACCCATCCTCCTTCTATTGTGGTGCAACACAAGGACATCATCTATATATAAAACGAACTCTTTCGTGGACAGTACACGGCGAAGACACGGTGGGAACGCTTTCAGTTGTAGATGGTCGAATAAACATGGGTATGAAATAGATAAAATAATCTTATCTAAAATAATCTTGTCTGAAATATCCAAGTATTTTTAGAATTGTAAATAGTGACATTCTTCGCTCCACGCCAGCAAGACTATATTATACGGGGGGTCGCATGTGGGTTATTACTATTTCATTTTTTCTACGCACTATATGTATTAAGATAACTGCCGTGATAATGTCGGTGCAATTTTCACATTTTTAAAAACTATAATTATGGCAAGATATTGACTTAGTTATTAACGATCCAAAATTATTAATAAAAGGTCTACACTTTTGGTGCTGTACTCTCTCTCTCTCTGTCTCTCCCTCTCTCTGAAAACGCTAATACATATACGGGTCACTATCAGTTTCCTAATTGTAGTTTGGTCTCTAGTTTTTTCTCCTAAAGGATCAATAATTATATAAAAACGGTTTGCGTGTAGCTGCCGCCACCTTGATATCAGCCTTCGTTTCCCTGGTTTCACACGATTGCCCGTGTTCTCAGAATAAACATGCTCAGTGGACACACAGATACTAAAACCCGAGTTGATAATTCTCCTTCAGATACTTCACACCTATAGTCCGCAAAATAGAGCTTGGAAGTCGTGCTTCAGTGTATTTATACAGATGCTTTTGTATTCGTATTTATTGTGTGTTATAACAATGAATAGGAATTTTCCATTAGATTTTCACAAACATTTCCCTGGCCAACGTTGCACATATCTGACCATCGAGAAATTTTGCTTTAAACATTAATTTAAATTATAAGAAAGAAAGAAAGAACGACCAGCTGACCTCTGTTAGAGAGTAGAAAAACATCAAACAAAAATGTATCTAATGCAGGGTCCTTTGCATGTCTAAAAAAGCTGGAATATCCTTTGCCATCAAATGAAAGAGAAAGCGATGAATATGAAGGCCTTTTACTTTGGCTCGTGACAGTTGATGCATTTGTAGTAAGAGTATATACCTATGTACAGAGTTTTAATACTAGGAGATAATCAGGTAAGGATATTAGGCCATATGAATCGTATATTTTCCCTGCCAAAGCCAATCGATTTTAACGATGTAGTCACGGCTGCGAGCTTGAAAGAATCTGATCCTTCCTCTAGGATACTCACGGCTCTATATGCTTTCTAAGAACAGTGTGCACAAACAAGAACTTGTCCAATTTGTCATCTGTCATGTTAGGTGAAACCTGTCCAGAGCTTCATTACTGGCCATAGTAGGCGGGAATTGGTGGCCTTAAATTAAAAACAGGCCTTCGATTTCATTTTGAAGTTTTTTTCTTGTTTCAGGCCTTAGTTCTGTAGTGTCACTGTTCTACTCAATAATGTCACAGTGTCAATTGAACCTTTTCCGTCCGAAAATTTTGTCTTTTTTTTTTGACAAAGCTGAAGCAAGATATGCAACTTCACATTTGTCCTCTATTTAAAGTAATTCTATTATAATTATTATAACCATACGGTTATTCCAGTAATTCGTTCTGGTTACATATATAAGCGCGTTTCTCCCTTCTAAGATTTTTCTAAATTCTTTTAATAATTGTGCTTAAAACACATGAACCATAAGTTCTAGCAAGTCAATTTAGTCTTTACGGCCTAATAAGCTATCATGGCATTGTCGTCATTGGGTATCATGTTGCTAAGAAACGACATGGTATTCTCCTGCGACTTTGTCAAGCATCGATAAACCTTGGCAATTATGAGTTCTTGTTTTAGATTGAAACAATCCGTTTTTGGACAAATACGGTCTCTATATATGTAGCCTTCACCTGCGTCTGTCGATGTTGTCGCCGAACACATTTCACTGTCATCGCTGGATCACTAACATATAGTCCTCAAACTGACTAGAGTGATTTAAGGACTAAAATACAGGTTGAGTTTGAAAACCAGCCTGATTGGCTCCCTCCTGAAGTCAAAAAGTTTTGTGAATTTTTTATTTCCCCCACATTTGCATTTTTCAGAGTGTGACTGTGAATTCCCATTGGCCTTGGACTCTGTGCTTGTTACTCGTTCTGGGTTGCCATGTTAACTGTAGTGCATAATTGAATATTAGTGTTTTAACGTTGTTTATATCGTATACACAGGGGCAGATCCAGGATTATTTCAAGGTGGGGGGGGGGGAGGGTCGGAACGACAGGCCTCGGATGCGAAGCCAACCATCACCTGCTTGGCGTTGGATTCAGCTAGACAAAATTCTTCGAGGGGAATATTGGTGTGATATACTTTTTCAGAATCTCTGACACCCCCCTCTCAATCTGCCACTAGTATATTATTCTGCCCCCAAACTGATAAAGAAACGTTTTTGTGCACGGTTGTCTTCAATGTCAATACGAATCCGTTATAGTCCACTAAAGCTAGGCGCCTTCAAGTGCTTCAATGACCTTTTCCCAGCCTGGTTGGTGGCTGTATCTCCCCCGGCATGGAAAGAGAGAGATAGAGCTGCACACCATGTTTTACATGTTATCAACTAGATAAGATATCCCTCTTCCTACATGGCCATAAAACATTAATATCTGGACAAAACGACAAAATTTCCGAAATAGTGTCGGATTTCTTAATCAAAAATGTCTGAATCTTCTTCTATTTCTGTTCTGGCGCCTACCACTCTCACCTGATGGCCTATTGCCCCCCCCCATAATTACCTTTCCCCCATGCCCTGTCCCTCACTCCCCTCTAATGCCACTCATGTCCTCGTCACTGTCTTTTCCTTGATTATTATTATTATTATTATTATTATTATTATTATTATTATTATTATTATTTAATTTCAAAGGTGAGCATGTAATGCCTAGGCGAATTGCCACCTTCAATTTTACTGCAACAATATTTAACTCTCTTGAGGATAAAGTTGTTTAAAAAAAAAAAACATGTTATCAGCGTCTGGTGTAGGCCCCGTTTGAGAGATGATATTGTTTCTTAGTGACTATCAAACATTTTGATTTGCTTGTAATCATTTATTAATTTGACACGTCAATTGGTGTTGGGCACGCCAAACCACTTTGTGTGGCAGATAGATTGGTGTTGTTTAGATAGGAGAAAATAACTTTACGTTTTCCGGTAATAAGTCGTTAGTGATCGCATGGGTGAAACTCACTTATATTTATTTGTTTCTGACGAGGGAGCAGTTAATTAATTAAGTGCTTTTAGGCAATTACTTGGTTGATCCCCAAACCACTTAACTCTGTATAGGATTTAGTTTCGAACCACTTAGTGTAAAATTGCTTGAATTCAATTTCTGTGTTATGTGTTTTGTTTTCGGTATCACTTCGAGAGACATTTAATCTCTGATCAGAGGTTATGGAAGCTACAGGTGAATGTTGAAAACAAAAGACATAACACGAACATCTATGCTGGAGGAAACAAACTGGCTTATATCAAAGTTGTGATCTCTTCTCTCGAAAGAAAAAGAACAAAAAACGCTAAAAGGGCAAGGCAACAACCACCTGGGCATCAAAACGCTGCCCCATTTGATATTGATTGGTTTTTGCTTTTAGCTGCAGTTTGAGATACATGACAATAAGTGTAATCTGTACATGTGCCCGTCAATCAGTGTAATCTGTACATTTGCCCGTCAATCAGTGTAATCTGTACATGTGCCCGTCAATCAGAGCCAATTTGCCAAGGAAGAGCGTGCAGAGCGAAGCCAATTATGATCATGATTATCAATATATATATATATATATATATATATATATATATATATATATATATATATATATATATATATATATATATATATATATGAAGAGAGAGAGAGAGATGTTAAAAATATTATGGACTGAACACAGTAGTAATGAGGAAGTAATAAACAACCCTAAAAATAAAGTATTATTATTATTGAACACCGCCAAGAAAAGAAAATTGACTTATTTTGGGCATGTTATAAGAATAGAGAAAAGACAATTTGCAGCGGTTATTTTTAGAAGGAAAGTTTAATGAGAAACTAGGGAATGGAAGACCAAGAACAACATCGTTGGGCAACATAAAAAATGGACCAATTTAAAACATAGTGAAAGCATACCAATGGCACAAATTCGAAAGGCATGGCGACCCATGACAGCCAACGTGCTGAGTGTGGATGACACCCAATCTCAGCTTTCATTCATACTAACGCTATTTCGGACTTGCTTGTCGCCAGACAATTTTGAAGACAGGGGAACGTTAATATATTCGATACTGCGATTTCTGAATTAAATACTCATTTGCCTACGCTGCGTATGTCCTTGCAAATGAGAAACTTCTGCCATGGACATACAGGATTTTGTCTAAAACAGTCTCTGAGTTGATTACATGTCATGAACAAAATGTCAAAGCCAAATCCTTAAAAGCGCAATCCACTTGACAATATTCCTAGGTTTCCATTTGTAGTTTAGCCGTCACACGTTCAACTGTAGATATGTACTCGCGGTGCTTCAGGGCATTTCAGTGCGATTTCCCATTTTTAATTTAAACACTGCTTGGCCTGCTTTTACTGATGCTTAGAATATGTGGTCCCATGTTTTTTTGCAAATATCAAGTTTTACGGCATCGTTCGGATTTATTTTTGCATTGTTTTAGTTTAATCGATTTCACTCTAACTTTAGCCGGTGCGATTTTAGATTACGATATTTTATTAAATAACGTTAGATTAGTTTTATCCTTCAATACGTTTATCTAATGAAGTCATTTCTTGCTCTAGACATGACAGACAAGGGGAACCCACCGCCAAGTTATGATCCAGGACAGAACCAAGGATACCCTCCACAGCAGGGGTACCCTCCACAACAAGGGTACCCCCCTCAACCCGGGTATGCCCAGCCAGGGGCGGTGATGTACAGGTAAGTACCCCCATCCTCTATGTAGCCGCCCCATCTTTTTTCTCCCATCCTCCTCCTCCTCTCTCTCTCTCTCTCTCTCTCTCTCTCTCTCTGAATGTGTTGTGGGTTTTGGTAAGATGTGGTAAATGCAATAAGTAAATAATAATAATAACCATTTTTCAAACTCTAATTGGAAATAAACACCAAGGAATTTATCAATATGCATTTCCTCTATATGTAGCCGCCCCATCTCTTCCCCCACCCTCTCTCTCTCTCTCATTGTATTTATGTCCGTTTACACTAAAACAGTTTTAGATTAAATATAGCATCATATTGGTATAGTTAGCTAAATTGTAGATTTTGGTAAGATTTGGTAAATGCAATAAGTAAATAATAATAATAATAATAATAATAATAATAATAATAATAATAATAATAACCATTTTTCAAACTCTAATTGGAAATAAGCACCAAGGAATTTATCAATATGCATTTCTTTTTTTTTCTGCTTACGTATGTTTAAGGTTTTTATTTTAATGTATTCTTTAATCAGTGCCATTCATTGTTTCACTGTATTTCCCAGCCCTGGTCAACAAGGCGTGGTGACAGGACAGCCCTATGGCGGCGCCACCGTCGTGGTCACCCAAGCAGCGCCGCGTCCGGCAAGCTATCTGGGTTTCTCCATATTTGTATTGCTTTGTTGTAACTTGCTTTGTGGAATCATTGCCTTAATATTTTCAAGTAAGTATTTCATTGATGGTGAATGGGTATGTCTTTAATTTATCTGTCCAATATTTCTAATATAACTATAATTTTAATTGAAATTAAAATGGATTCCAATAGGCTATATAGTGAATATAACATGTAGGCCTACGTTTGAAACGGATATTACCACGTTTCGACCTTATCTCAATACAAGACTTTTTCAAATCACCTTGGCCAAATACCGTAGTCTATAAAACAAATGGATGAATAAAAAAAATTCAGTTTTAAATTACTCTCTATCTCTTCATTTCTTCTTTCCAGTGCTCACCCATCTTTCCCTATCTTTATTGTTTTGGCTCTATCTGTTAACAAATAGATATATAAATAAAATTATATATTTTCTTATGAAATGATCTTTGAAATATTATTTATTTATTTGAAATGGTATTTATTTATGATAATATTTATTTATTTATGTATATTCGTTTGTTTATTTATTTGAAACGATATTTATTTATTTGTTTATTTATTTATTTCAGTAATGTCCAGCAGTGCAGCAGACCGTGGTGACACGGAGACAGCACGTTCTCACGGCAAGGTGGCGCTGGGGCTTAACATCACCGGTATCGTGTCTTCAGTCATCATTGTGGTCGTCGTGGTCATCTTGGTCTTTACCGCCCCCTATTTATTCTGGGCAGCAGCCGCGTCCGCTATCAATACTTACGGATAGGCGTGGCTGGCAGGATATGCGTACAGTATAGGCGGATATACGTCTATGTACGCACAAATGTTTGCATTTGAGGTTTAAATTAATTTTTTTTTAACAATTGATATTGTAACTAATATTTGATTAAGTCTATTGATAGGAATAACGGCGCGAAAAGAATTAAGTGCACTTTTTTACACATTTATGTATCATGGGCACACATAGCTGATTATTAGGGCCTACTTATGAAATGACTTCCATACGATTTCTAAAAACAATTATCTCAGTTTGGTAAGCAAGAGCTTACAGTCATATAAATTTTACTTGCGGCTTTTGCGGGCACAGTTATTCGATTATTCGGGAAACTTCGACAGATTCTGTCGTTTGGATAGGCCTACCGAATATTCAGATCCATTCAGATGATTCTCAGGTTGACTGAAAGTGATTTATTTTAGTTATCATAAAATGCTTGGGCTAGACACGCACGCTTCTATTTGAAGACCGATTAGCCTATTTGTATATCAGCGCAACTGTGACAGAACATCGACCATTGGAATAATTTTGAAAAAGATTTAGGCCCTGTCATGTGAAATCAACTTTCAGTCTTTTTATGTGTGATACTTTCCATTTCCCGAAGGTTTGGTTTGATTTCACATAAATACATCACTGATATTTAAATTTGGCTTGTGATGAGTTATGATGAGACAGTTAAATCTTCCATTTTTCTTTATAAGATAGTCTATTATGGCCAATAGGACGATGCGTGTATCTTTAAATGTCATGCAATTAAAATGTGACCTGTTGACAAATGAAATCACCAAAATACCTCCATATATAGGCCTATATATATTAAGTAAGAAGAGAATTCGAAAGAAAAAAAACCCAAAGGAATGCGAAGCGATTATTCAAAACCCAACAGTTTTATCTTGCATTTTATTTTTTCTTTAATATTTCACAGAAGATGGATGAAAACAGTGTGATCAGTAAAATGTTTTAGTCAAACTTCTGGGTAACCTATTTCAATTTTTATTCCAAGATTTTATACATAAACAGATAATGTGTAGTATATTTTGTGTATTGTGATGTACTTAATGTGTGTGGACCTTCGTTAACATTCCCTCCATTACAGTGACTGTAGTACGGCACTTAACTTTATACTGTGGTGATATATAAAGTAGAAGAAGTTAGATGATTTATTACTCTAGTTAACCAAGATTTTCTAATCCATTAACATTATATAGTTTTGATAAGTAGACTTTTTTAAAATCTTAGAATGTTCCTCAGACATTCAAAAGTCGCATCGCGGTGGTAGGCTACATGTAACGTGACATCTGATATAAAGATGTGTTGCTTGCCAACAGACCACCTTTTTATCTTAACTTAAAACAACATGCACTTGTCGACAGAGGAGTAGGCCCTACTTAAGACTGCGTAGGCTTTCAATGTAATGAATATTTTCTGTAAAGAAATCACTTATTTTCTGAATTAACACTATCTGGAGTAGGCATTTCAAAGAATGTAGATATTTTTGTAAAGTGTATTTTGCTGATGAGATAATCAAAGAAAAAGAGCTCCATGAAGACGAAATGATTTGCTAGGAATCAAACACACACCAATGTTACTTCTATTTTTCTTTAAACCGTTATTATTATCTCCATTTCTTGTATGAATCATAGGCCTCTAGGCCTATTTTGTAAATTTGAATGTTTTAAAAGTGCAGTTTTCATGTGTTGATGCTTTATCGACGGATAGATTGTCGACTATGCACAAATTTTATTGTCATCATCAAATAAAAATATTGATCGCATACCTTGTATAGGCCTTTTTTATTTTACTAAAAGAGAGAGAGAGAGAGAAGGAGGGAGAAGGAGGGGGGGGGCGGTAGGCAGTCTCCCATAGGACGGACAAAGCTTTAGGCCTACAGCTTTTAAAATACTTTGAAAAATTAATCGTTAAAAGCGTTTTTTTTACATTCAAATTTAGACCTTTCTTTTTCTTTCCCATTTTATGTCGTTTGGGTTTAGGCTACCGAGAAAAGTCAATCTACTGGTATTTATACGATTTAACCATTTCTCGTGCTCATGTCTCTAAATTTGAGTTAAATAGGCCTATGGGAGAGAGTAGGCCTAGGCTACAGCCACATTTTGCAACAAAACGCATTTTACAACCGGCAGAAACAAATAATAATAATGAGAAGAAGAAGAAGAAATACCCAAAATCCGGTCTCGGTTGCATTTTCAATCACAACGAGGCCAGCTTAGTGCCATCCCATAATATCACTGCTGTAGTAAAAATCGGCAGCTTGTGGATTACTACGACAATACACAAGTAAGTCTCGATTTATGGCCATATTTTAAATGTTAAGTATTTGGATAACAGTTGTTAAGATGTTTTTAATATTGTCAGGAAATTAGATGCAAGTGTTGCTTTTTCCCTTCTATTCATCCGTAAGTCTACAATATTTATACGCCGGTAATCTCGGATGTAGATTGTTTTAATTTTTTGTTAAATATCTTAGTAATGATATTTTTCACTGATGATTTATTGTTCTTATTACATAGAAGCTCAATGAAAATAGATTGGACGGTTGTTTTACATTAAACTTCTGAAGCTTTCTTAAAAATTGTTTATCAATTGTTTATCAGTTGTCTATATGCCATTATCTCTCACATTTGGGTAATCTGGGAAATCTAAAATAATTGAAATGACGAATGAAGTTACTAATTTAAGTTAATAATTGTCATGTGTCGTCGTGCATGTTTTATAGTTATGGCCAACCAAATGCCGCCTCAGCCGAGTCCAACTTCACCACAACCTCAGCTGCAACCAATGCAGCCAGGTCAACCAGTGCAGCCAGGTCAACCAGTGCAGTATTACCCCCCTGGGCAACAACCGGGGCAAGGGGCCGTCATGTACCAGTGAGTTTAACCCCCCCCCCTCTCTCTCTCCAAGAAGAAAAGCTATTTCTAAAAATAAATCGAACCCACTCTTATATTCATTAAAACATATTAACTAGTGTTTGCCCCCATTTTCTATACCCCAGCCCCGCCCCCCCCCCCTCTGATCTCCTCTCTGATTGTGTTAAAGGGATAAAAACTCTTCGCATGAAATCCATATTTCACAATAAATACATTGTAAACAACTCATAGAAATATAATAAATTGTTTTACCACCAAAACGGCAGCTAATGATTATTCTGGAATTTGTGCTTGCCATTAAATCATGTGACCCCCATAGTTGGCTACACTCTGTAATAACCTCTTAAGAGAATATTACAAAGAAGCCAAACTTTTTAGAATAAAACCAGGGACTCACTTTGAATGACGAAATGAATTCATTTACCATTGATAAATATGGGGAAATTGTACTTTAACCAATGAAAATTCATTTTTGGCCAAAGTGAACAGTAGTTATCCCTTTAACCCGTGTATATCCCTATCTTCCAGACCTCAGCCCGGCGCCCAGGTCATCATGCCGGCCACTGTGGTGACCACGCCAAGACCCTATAGTTACCTCTACTTCTCCATCTTCGTGATGCTCTGCTGCAACTTCTTATTTGGAATATTGGCCCTGATTTTCTCAAGTAAGTATTTTTTTATTTACAACATGCTTTAAATTTGGTCGCTCTTCTCCCCTCTGCAGAACATCTACTCTACAGACTTCTAGTACAAGAGGACAGGTCGTCATCTTACATAGACACTAGACAAAGTTGTCTATATAACGTGTAGACGGCTTTATCCATATGTAAAGTACTCGTACATGTAGTAAATTAGAGACATTGAAGTCATTTTTGGAACAACATTTTTAAAAAATTATGTTCCACATATTCTACGTAATTTGAAGAAATGCTGGACGTGTTGTGTGGAAAGTAGTATTAAAACAGTGAATTTCCTAAGTAAGTTCTCTCTCTGTATCTTGTTCCAGTAAAGTCTCGGAGTGCGACAGACCATGGAGACACCGCCAGCGCCAAGTCCAGCGGCAGCGTGGCCCTGGGCCTTAACATCGCCGGCATCGTGATCACGCTGCTCTGTGTCATCGTTGCTGTGGTTCTGCTGGTCACCAGCCCTTTTATCTTCTGGGCAGCCGCGGTCAGCTCCTACTCCGACTCCGTGGGTAATACCTCGTGGGGGGATTCTTGGGACAGTTTCTGGACGACCATGCCAACCACCTCGGCTTGAATGACCGAAAAAGTGACCACGTCGGCTGTATAAATAATTCAATGTGACAAGAATGGTAGTCTGTTAAGAATTTTACTCTGTTCCTCATGACTATTTGTACATGTACAGGTGACATCCGTTCCATATACTAACCCTAATACCTTAATTAACCCTAACCAGTACTTATCATATTGGAACCTGGACTACATTCCTAGGACTACCATTTCTGTCACATTGGAACGTAGTTTACTAGAGAGAAGACAATAGACAGCCACATCTAACACAAGTGATATGTTTTCAACAGAAAATAAAACTACAGGGATTACGCACGTAGTGTTATGAAGACAAAAATAGACAACAAACTTGTTCGATTTTAAGTACCAGCCATTGAGATACTAACTGCATTTATTTGACCTTATTAAACGAAAGAAGTACCAAATATTTCAAATCGGTTACACGGGTATTTAGTGTACAATGCCGCAATCGAATACGTACGAAACCGATCTACATATAATGATAAGTAAAATTAATAAAATATTTCAAGGCAATTTTCCCTTTGATAATTTCATATTTGATTTTCTTTGGATATGGCATATTATTTTGTTATAGAAATACTTTTTTAAATTCACTGCTGTTACAATTTTTTCAAATAAGTGTTTTAACGATTTTCAAGGAGTCGTTTTGCCTTGCCCCACGCCTGCGTGTGTTTTTTGATGCTCGTAATACTTTAAAGTACGTCTCGCCCTTTAACTCTGTTTATATTTGAGCCTACAGACAAAATCTGTTAAAATATAAGCTTCTGTAGAAGTTTTAAAATATCAAGGACTGGATGAATATGATTGTAACAAATAACGACTGCTTAACGTAATATTTTCCTCTACAAACAAGTGATTCACCAGCACGGCATTTACAAAGAATTGTACAACGTTACTTGTTGATTTTTTAATATTTGAAGACATTTTCCAATTTTGTAATTCACTTTTATGCATTAACGTAGGAGGTTAATAAATTATAGTTATTGTTGTTAAATGAGATAAAGATAGCTATCTTGAGAAAAAAATCCATGTAGAAACCTATTCCTTTAATAAAGTTTTATACATGGACAGAGTGTACCTTTTGATTTCAATAGCCGACAGATGTGTTCCATTTTGTCAGCCTAAAAATCAGTACAGTGCCGAGAAAGTATGCTTTAAAATTAGGACCTCTTCTCCCTTTTTTATTTAAACAGCGTTCGGACAATCTGTTAGATGCGGGTTAAGACTTGATCATTTGATGTCAGACGTCGGCCAGTCATCAGAGCTTGGTACAGTGGAACTTAAGGGAAAAAAAAAACAAAACAAAAAAAAAAAAAAAAAAAAAAAAAAAAAAAAAATCACGCATTTGCATTCAGGCGTTTGATAAAGAAACTACATGTATAACACCCTTAGAACGATATATTGGCGCCTCAGTAAAAATCCCCTGTGCGACAGATTAGTTGTATGGGGC
>NW_019775114.1:261280-360769 GCF_001039355.2 Lingula anatina | reverse complement strand
AAAAAAAAAAAACAAAAAAAAAAAAAAACGCTTTTTGCCAGGGATCTTTTACAAACGTAGTTTTCGTACACAAAACGACATTACTGTGAATAACAATATTAATAAAACAATGAAATTAAGTTAATATGGATCTTTTTATTTCTTGTTATGTCGTTGGACAGCTTTGATTACAGTGGTGTTTAGGCAGCTACAATACTGGTATGGCCGCCGATGGTTGCAAAAAGGTACTGGTACTGGAAAACCTTCGGCAATTTCAGTTCTCCAATCTATAGCAAGATACCGAACCTGCCTTGGGTTGGACGAAAGGTGGAGTCAGTCTATTGGTTACAATCTAGAAGACAACTTATAAACTACAATTTCACCTCCTTTGACAGTTCTGGTCTGAGCCAAGAAAGCCCAGTTTCTAGTGTCATCGCATTATAAGAAGCACTCTATATGAGCTGCATTTGTTGCAAGAACCGCCAAATCTTACAAGATCTAATGTGGGATACGTTAGTTTCAATCTACCGACTCTCCTTGGTGTGTAATGGCTTAGTCGAGTACTTCTGTACAAATAGCAGTTTTATCAATATTTACATTTGCAATTTCAACTGTCCATCTCTTTGATTCTAGAGTATGATCAAAGAAATCCATTAGGACCTTTGGTTCCTAGGGCTGCAACCGGTACACTCAGTAGGCCGTAGCGTCTGAAGGCGTGTTTCCATACAAGTCAGACTGGTCCTTCTATAAGCTTGACGCAGGAAATTAAAGCCAAGCGTCAACTATCTGATGTCGCAAGTAACACTCGGCGTCCAGTTAGCAAGGGGCGAGGTGTGTCGTCTGTATGGCGAGATAAGCTCCATCGTGCAGTGTGCAGACGGGACGTAACAAGAGCCAACCCAAGATATATGTAAATGCACCTTAATTTCAAACGTTACTAGTAAAATGACGACATAAACCTTTCCACCCACACAGATATAACTACAAGACAACCGTTGCAGATGTTTGGGAACGTTAACACTGGTTTCTAGGAGGGTTCAAGATATCCGTGTGGAATAAAGGGCACATACTGCATCATCAACGACTGAGTTATCGTAGAAGTCCCTACATGTTTTGACAAATGAAAACTGAACAAGGGAAGCAGCTACGTTAGCCAATTCAATTGAGCGCTATTGTAGATCTAGGGAGTGTATTGCCACCAGTGTTATAAAATTCTGCTTCAAAATGTGTATGCTAGTCTCATCCAGTGTCATGGAATCTTGGAGTACAAAAGCTATCATCAAATATATGTTGTTTTAAAATTAAATCTAGCAAAACTTGTGCTGAATGAAGAGATAGAAGAATCTACAAAAGGAATGAGATTTCTCAAACAGAGATCAGTCTTTCATTTGATGGATGTGGAGATTGTGACAAAACTATTTAAAACAAAATGTTTACAAATGTTTGGAAAAATGTTTACAAATAATCAGAAAAAATATGGCAAAGCAGATCATTTGAATGAAAAGGAGTTTGTTCAAATTGCCACAATACCATTCATTGTTACAGCGCTCTTCATATTTTAGTGAAAAATGATATTATATGGAAATGTCTGCCCTTAACAAGAGGGTTAACTTAAACCTTAAAAAAAAGTGAGTTAATAAAAATTTAGACTAAGAATAATTGTACATTTTCTAAAAAAAGCTTGATGTGATTTTGACTAAAAGTGTCAATGTCAACATTCAAAATAAATGTCTCCATATTCAAAGACAAGATAGTAATCATCACTTTAAATTACACATATATGCTACAATTCATATGGAATGACTCAATATAATTAGTCAGGCTCTGAAATACATATTACATACATATCCACATAAATATACCTTGTCCAGTTGTGCTGTTACAGGTAGAATAAAACATCAATGAAGTTTCTAGTCACTCTTCAGTAAAAACTGTACAATACCAGGTTATATATAGTTTGTATATAATTCCTTGCTTTACAAATTGCCCAATTATATGCATATATTCTATGTATACACACTGGGAACTTTTTAAGTTACAATTGTTTGTGGTGACCACTTTTTACTGCAAGTAAATGTTTACAATATTAATTACAAACTATAGTGTTCTATTCAAAGTTTTATATACATAGAGAATATCACCATATTTATATATATGTATATATTCTGTGGCAGGTAAACTACTGGCAATCTTGCATTATTTGTCTGAGAACTCTCACATGCTTCTGAAGCCAGACAGTTGACATCTCTTTTATTAACCCCCCAGCACATTACTTCTTTTTTGTACATTCACACAGATATACTTTTAATGTAGGAACTTACAGCTCCTGCAAGCCTGCTGTCTCTCCTCAATTTAACTGTATATTTCAAAAATCCCTAAAAGCACATTCCTATACCTATTATAACTTTTTGAATACTCTCTATCTGAAATTATCCATATTAAATGCAACCCTGGTTTTATTTTTTATTCTGATATGCTGATATATCATGTCTCAACATCAACATTATTATTTATCTCCTTTTCATAAAAATTTCACACTCTCTTTCTCATGATCTGTACCTCCACTCCTAAGGAGCTCACTATCTGTTCTTTAAGTTCACAAGATTTCTTCCAAAATCTCATTATTTGTGCCTCCACTTCACAAGAGTTCACTCTCAATCTCCTCCCACTGTTCTCCTCCTGGACTCTCAGGCTGCTGCAACTGTTGCTTCCTGCGATACTGCTTATACTCTTCTCTCAGCTTTGAAAACCTGTCCCCTCTCCCGGTGCGCTCGTGTCGCGAGATATCTGGATCACTGGAGTTAAAGTCACGTGAGCTATTACGGGAAGTTTTGGAGACATTCCTTAAAGCGTCTAAGAGTTCAGACTCAGTTGGGTTATCAAATTCATAGTTTTCATCCACTGAGGCGTCTCTCTTGTGCTGTGTGTCTCCTATGGAGTACGGGGAACTCTCAGTGCTAATATCATGCTCTTGAGGAGTGTTTGTAGAACTGAGAGAAGAATTCATGCGACCACGTGCTGACTGTGATGAGGACGACATCGTCTGTGAGGTGTTTCTACTGCCCTGGCCACTGCTGGAGCTTGGCATGTCTCCTGATTGGTCCATCTGGGAGATATTGGGCTGTGAATGTGACAGAGAAGCTGATTTGCTGACTGCTCCACCACTGCTGCCACGGCCTGAGCTCCCACTCAGACCTGAGGTCACGCTGGTACGATTGGCTGGAATGTCTTTATAGGGGGCGACACTGTCTGCAAATGTCTGAGGAATGACAGTTGTTTCCCCATCTCTGCCTGAGTCGTCTCTAGTCTTTTCTCCAGTAGATGGCGTTAGTGCATTCCAGGAATGGCGCGGTGTCTCAGATGGCTGATCTACATCAGGTGCACTGCCTCGTGAGGAGCCCTGAAGACGTCTTGCTATAGGTCCACGTCGTGCCCTCTCAATAGCTCCCTGTAACCGGTCTCTTGTGTAATGAAATGGCCGCTCCTCACTTCCCTCTCCTCTAGGATATGATGGAGTTTCTTCACGTTTTGGAGAAGGTGACACACGTGCAATCTGTCTCTCTCTAGAGGGGCTGCTGTCACGTGAAAGCCTCCTGGTGTCAGTCTGAGGAATGTCACCAGCACTGAACCTTCTCTGTGGCTCCTGGGGGTCCAACTGATACATGTCTGACGACTCTGGGGGTATGGACGACATGTCAATCACAGGACTTAATGCTGCTGCGGATTGTCGTGCTTGTGAGTGGCCACCATCTTGGATATTGCTGGTGGATGATGGGAAATTAGATGAGGATGTTGGGAAGGTTGAAGAGCTGGGGAAAGTACGTCGTGATGTGGCTGTTGATGAAGGGTTCACTGAGCTGATTTCATCCAGGTCAAATGGCTGCAGACCCAACTCCTCACTAGGGGAGCTGGTGTGGAAAGTGCGATCAGGACGCAGTGGTTTAGCAGTGCTGTGGCGTACCATGGACCTGGGATGTACAGCTTCCTCACGCTCACTCCCAATACTAGGTGTCTGGAAACTCTGCATGCTGTCTTCTGTAGCATGAGAACCACGTTGGAATGGAGGCACTCTCGGAGGTGGAGGTTCCTGACCTGGATGTTCAAATGCAGGTCTGGGAGGTCCATATCTGTCGTATGGAGATGGATCTCTACTGTGATCTCGCACTGGAACCTGAGGTTCTGGTCGCATGCGACTTTGTGGACTGAAGTAGGGCTCTTCTGCATATGGAGGTTGAGAAAAGTCATCATATTCATATCCTCTATTTGAGTAGGTGTGTGGAGGCATGGAATGTGATCTAGGGCGCTCTTCATTCTGTGGAGGCTGATAATAATCATATTCCTCAGGATACCGACCTATAGGTGGAGATGAACGTGATCTGTATGGCAGATATTGTTCATCATCGTAACTACCCCTAGATGGCTGCGACAACCGACGTTCATAACCATCCCATGGTTGAAAATGAGGCTGCTGGTCATCGTAACTGTCTCGTTGATGACGAGGTTGATACCTCCTAGGAATGTGTGCCTCCTGAGATCTAGGGATGAACCTTCTCTGGTATCCAACGTCCCCGGGGGTTGGAGACCCCCGCCTTGGGTACAGATCCCCAGGGGGAGTGGGCAGGTAACTCCCTGGGGGTCCACCGGGAATATACTGACTGCTTGGCGGGTTGGCAATATAGTCTCTAAACTGCTGCGACATTCTCCGCGGGTCAAACTCAAACACTGGCCCTGGGGACATGCGGCCATGTTGTTGTGGTTGGAATCTTGGCCCAAACTGTCCCCTGTATTCATTTTCCCTACGACGAGGAGAGTATTGCCCTGTATCATACTCTTCTGGACGTGGAGAGTATCTCCTGATGGCATCCTCGTAAGAGTCTCTCCGAGAGAGATGCTCTCCACTCTCTGTGGTACGCAGGCGAGCTGAGGGGTGGTCATTGTAGTTTCCAAGGGGTCCCGCTCCTGGGGTAAAATATACATGAGGCTCACTAATTATGTCATTCACATCATGATGGTCCATGTTGACATAATTATCACCATCGCTCCACGGCAAGAACCTTCCATCTGCCGTGCGATGGATTTCACTGGGATGATGGTAGAAGTCGATGTCTACTGGATATGAACCCCCATGGTCACGATGAACTTTACGCACTTTGTCTGGCTCATAGCCAATGAAGTTTCTATCAAAAATATTTTTATCTCTTGGTCTGTTCCATTTTTCTGCGGCCAGTAAATTGTCCTTGTAAGGGTCAGTGGTCTCCTGGGGGCCGTGGACCACATATATCTCAGGTTTCACACCACTGAAACCCGAAAAGCCATCTGGGTCTTTTCTGGCATTTTTCTCTTGGCTGGAATAATAAATGAAAAAAAATTATTAAATATCTTTAGAACATATTTGATACAGTCATAATAAGTTAAGAACTGACATTAGAACACATTGCAGGTTACGTTAGCTTATTTATCAGATTGTATAAAAAGGCCCCATACTTTTTTTTACTGTTAAGTATTATTTTGCTGTAGAATATTAGTAATTCCATCAGTTTGCATTCTCTCCTCAGCAAATAGTTTGCACAGATACAGGGTATTTTAGAAGTGGGTGTAACATGGCGGGGGGGGGGGGGGGGGGGGGGGGGTTAAGCACTGCTGGGGTCCTCCCAAATAGTTAATGCACTATAATAAAACAGATTTCGGTTGCATGAAATATTTGAAGATTTCAAATGAGAGGGGCAAGGGGTGTCCTTCCTAAAGTGAAGTAAAGTCTAAATTGCAGAGGTAAGTCAGGAAGGTTTCTACAGGAGCAGAATCTGCTCAACTGTTCTGAATCTGTCCCTGAATGACGCCCCATGTTTCTGGGTGAAATGTTCCTGAATGATGCCCAATGTCCCTGAATGACGCCCAATGTCTCTGAATGATGCCCAATGTCCCTGAATGATGCCCAATGTTTCTGGGTGAAATGTCCCTGAATGATGCCCAATGTCCCTGAATGATGCCCAATGTCCCTGAATGATGCCCAATGTCCCTAAATGATGCCCAATGTCCCTGAATGATGCCCAATGTCCCTGAATGATACCCAATGTCCCTGAATGACAATGAATGCTGCCGAGTGACAATGAGTACCTCCAAATGTGAGCTTTACAGCTGCCAGAAGCAAGAAACAAAACCACAGCGAAAGCCAAAGTGAACGTGAATAGAACATGAACAGAACACATACATCCATATTAAAGTAAACCATAGGAGTATGATGAACTATTTTCCAATGAATATTTATAGTAAACTACTGATCTTATTTATCCATCATGCAATAAAAAAGTTTGAATACAACAACCATAAAACCTGTCATTTAATTTACCTTACACCATGAAATTAACAAAAATAACATCACATCCTGGCACCAGTATTATTACAATATATGTTTGTATAATAACTGGACTAGACAGAATACAGCATGCCACATAATTTTCCCCTCTTTCCATCTCTGAAAGGTTTTCAATCAATTTTTTTTAAATCACAATCTACAGTTTTGTCCAGGTCTACCTTAGTAATCAACAGTTATGGAATATTTTACCCCTAAATCTTTGTTTATCACAAATTGTAAACCTTCCATTTAGAAGTGGGGATCCTTACAGCAACTGAAGCCTTACTGAATTCAAGAGATTTTTGTAAGATTTGGGAACCAACACTAAGTGTTTGTAATAATTACATTCAATTTGGCTCTTGTAAAACATTGACACATACAACACTCACAAGCATGAATAATATGGAAAACAAGCAGTACCTTTCTTTACTTTATTGTTGCTGTTTTTTTAAAGCAAGGTAGAAGGAAGATGTTAACACAGTTCAAAATAGCACACAATTAGAGATTAGTCAGCAAGAATGTAAGGAATCTTCAGCATATTAACAATCACTGATAATACAGCTGCAGAGTAGTCAGACGAGGTGCAAGTCAGAATTTTGCATTTCTATGACATACAAATCAGGGCAGGAGCAGGCAGAGTTGATGACTTAGTCAGTTTATGAATTAGTCAGGAAATACAAACGATTTATCTTTTCCAAAATTTGACCTTTGACTAAACACTTTTAGCAGCTTACTTAAAATGCTATCTCTGACTTGAACCGAGCCTAATTTAAGAGAATTTTTGAATAATCATTTTCCAATGTTTGTTAGAAACTTTTAAGATGATGTAAGAATCATAGGTTTTAAAAAAGTTCTCAGGGTAATAAATGTAATACTACATTTTACTTCTTTTAAGATAAAAACTTGCATTTTCTCTTTCACTTGATACCTACTTTTTATTAAATGCATTTACATGGTTTGGAGTATCATATTTGATATCACCTGAAAAAAGAAAAAAAATCCCTTAAAAGACAATGTCATGTAGATGAAACCATGTCCAAACCTATGACTTTGAATTTTTTTGCAAATATCAACTCNGGGTGTTTAAGCACTGCTGGGGTCCTCCCAAATAGTTAATGCACTATAATAAAACAGATTTCTGTTGCATGAAATATTTGAAGATTTCAAATCAGAGGGGCAAGGGGTGTCCTTCCTAAAGTGAAGTAACGTCTAAATTGCAGAGGTAAGTCAGGAAGGTTTCTACAGGAGCAGAAACTGCCCAACTGTTCTGGATCTGCCCCTGACTGACGCCCCATGTTTCTGGGTGAAATGTCCCTGAATGATACCCAATGTCCCTGAATGACAATGAATGCTGCCGAGTGACAATGAGTGCCTCCAAATGTGAGCTTTACAGCTGCCAGAAGCAAAAAACAAAACCACAACGAAAGCCAAAGTGAACGTGAATAGAACATGAACAGAACACATACATCCATATAAAAGTAAACCATAGGAGTATGATGAACTATTTTCCAATGAATATTTATAGTAAACAACTGATCTTATTTACCCATCATGCAATAAAAAAAGGTTGAATACAACAACCATAAAAACCTGTCATTTAATTTACCTTACACCATGAAATTAACAAAAATAACATCACATCCTGGCACCAGTATTATTACAATATATGTTTGTATAATAACTGGACTAGACAGAATACAGCATGCCACATAATTTCCCCCTCTTTCCATCTCTGAAAGGTTTTCAATCAATTTTTTTTTAAATCACAATCTACAGTTTTGTCCAGGGCTCCGTATCTTGAAAGGTTCACTATGTTGCGCAAGTGCGCCTCGATTCCATGGCCCCATATCTCGAAATAGAATCGGTTATGGAATCGAGACTATAACGCTCGTGCGCAACATAGCGAACCTTTCGAGATACGGAGCCCAGGTCTGCCTTAATAATCATCAGTTATGGAATATTTTACCCCAAAATCTTTGTTTATCACAAATTGTAAACCTTCCATTTAGAAGTGGGGATCCTTACATCAACTGAAGCCTTACTGAATTCAAGAGATTTTTGTAAGATTTGGGAACCAACACTAAGTGTTTGTAATAATTACATTCAATATGGCTCTTGTAAAACATTGACACATACAACACTCACAAGCATGAATAATATGGAAAACAAGCAGTACCTTTCTTTACTTTATTGTTGCTGTTTTTTTAAAGCAAGGTAGAAGGAAGATGTTAACACAGTTCAAAATAGCACACAATTAGAGATTAGTCAGCAAGAATGTAAGGAATCTTCAGCATATTAACAATCACTGATAATACAGCTGCAGAGTAGTCAGACGAGGTGCAAGTCAGAATTCTGCATTTCTATGACATACAAATCAGGGCAGGAGCAGGCAGAGTTGATGACTTAGTCAGTTTATGAATTAGTCAGGAAATACAAACGATTTATCTTTTCCAAAATTTGACCTTTGACTAAACACTTTCAGCAGCTTACTTAAAATGCTATCTCTGACTTGAACCGAGCCTAATTTAAGAGAATTTTTGAATAATCATTTTCCAATGTTTGTTAGAAACTTTTAAGATGATGTAAGAATCATAGGTTTTAAAAAAGTTCTCAGGGTAATAAATGTAATACTACATTTTACTTCTTTTAAGATAAAAACTTGCATTTTCTCTTTCACTTGATACCTACTTTTTATTAAATGCATTTACATGGTTTGGAGTATCATATTTGATATCACCTGAAAAAAGAAAAAAAATCCCTTAAAAGACAATGTCATGTAGATGAAACCATGTCCAAACCTATGACTTTGAATTTTTTTGCAAATATCAACTCACTCACAAAGACGTGAAAAAGTGAAATTCAACCAGTAAATAATTGTAATAATACTATAATAGTAATTTTTATGCTTTTTCTTCAAGATGAACAAAGATTTTTTCTTAAAAAGCTTGAAGGTAAAGGAGGATGTTGCTTTCAAAGCATGAAGTCTTTGATGACAATAACAGCTGGATTTAATGATTACACCACTTCTAGTTCAATCTTCAGTTCACAATCCTCTCCCTTACCGTATTTCTCTTCTTTCCTTCTCTTCTTCTTCTGCCTTCTTACTCGGCACACAACCACAATGATAATAATGGTAATAATGAGAATGAGGACGCAGCCCACCGCAATGCTGATAATCCCCCCTGCATTAAGGATGCTCACTGGGACCACTTCTGTGAATGGAAAGAGAGAATGGAGAAGTTATTTTGTAGATGAATAACCAATGTAGGGATAGATAAGTAAATGTATAGATATCTACACTAAGGATTATATACTGATACACACTGTATCACGATGCCATTTTACCTAGTAAAACATGCACACTTTTTAACACAGTAATAGTTTCATTTTCCACCTCAGAACATGCACATATTAGGACACATTCAGAACCAGTTGATCCATGGACTAACTAGTCTGTGGATTAAATATGGCGTGCACTTGACAACGGATCCCCACTCCCACTTGCGCCAACCCTGCAGGGGCAGAGCAAATAAATTTAGTACGCTTTCAATTAGGTCCACCATATTTGATTCAGGGACTAGTAAGTCAGAGGATCAACAGGCTGTGAATGTGGCTTTAGCTCCTGATGAAGATGACTGGGATCTCCTGATGATGTGATATCAATGAGTAAATTTGCTTTAATAATACATGCATCAAAGCGACTTTAAACAATATGAACTATATCTTTTCATTAAACATGCATGTTTACATGTATTTTGGATGGAACTTTCTTGTTAACTTATTTTCTGACAGCTGACTGCCTGACACCTACTGTCTATGACAATCTCGGCCACATTGCTGGGATAGCTGTATGCATACAAGCTGTACGCAATCACTTGGAACTGGTACGTATCACCTTCCAGAAGGCCTCGTAAGGTGTAGTAAGTTTGGGGATGTTTGATTTTTCCCGATGTCGTTTCCCACCGAGCACTGCCCAGCTTTCGATATCGCAGATGGTAGTAGAAAATTGGCACTTGGGATGCAGTAGGAGGGTCCCACGACACGCGTATGGTCCCATTGTCAAACAAGATGGCGGTGATGTTTTCTGGGGTGCCTGGACGCGGACCTGGAAACAGACAACACACTCCCTACATCACTTCCATGGAACTTTACTCACCAAGAAAAAATATGTTTGATACATGACAATTTTTTAAAAAGTATATTCTCAAATTACAGGGGTAAGGACTACTGTTAATACAATACACAATGACCATTTATATTGCTGTAAGTTCAAAATAATTGCTTTCATATGTCAATTTACTATATCTATTAAGTTGGAGAATCATCAATAACATGGCTTTCTCGTAATGATCATCATGGTGGCAGTGTCCAAAATAGGATTTTGGATGACAGGAACAGAGGCAGGTGACGGCTATATGTACAGACTGTGTCTGAACATAAGAAGGTGTAAAATATAACCTAAAGAGTGACATAAATAAGTGAACTGAAATGAAGTTTGCAAGTACTTCACAAAACAATGCACCTCATCAGGCATATGATAAAATTAAAGTAAAATGCTGCTACACCTCTACATAGAAATCATATTCCATTCTTTTACACAAAAAAAGCATCATTTAGGCGTCTGAAGAGATTAGTGGATAATTAGGGTAAAAAGGACTGAAATCCTGTTTTGCAATGGTAAGAGTGTTTTGCTTAATATCACAGACATGTATGTGCGCTGACACTCCTGCATACACACAGGTGCACAATTATATGGTAATGGCTCAATTATTTTAAATAGGGAATGTGAATTTTATATACTCTGAATTCTTAAAGTCATCATTTCTTAAGATTGGAACATTCCTATTGTGTGGATGAGTTCTGATATATACAATGAGGGCTGGTCATTTCAGGACAGAAAACTCGCTCAACTAAGTGTCCAAAATAGGGTTTTGTACGACAGGGACAGATGCAGGTGACAGCTATATGTACAGATATTTACAAGTTGCTCAACTTAGGCTGTATTCCCAGAGCTTTTAGATCGATCTATCCCAGTGGGGAGTCTCACTAGATTACTGTCAGATAATCCGGCTTAAATGTCCGTCCCGCCTACTTAAAGCTGTAAGGGGGTAATTAACTTTCGTGTCTGCTCGGCTGACAGCTATTTAGCGTGTACCCCCAGGGAGTTAGGTCGATCTAAAGTAGATCGATCTAATCTCTGGAAATGGGGTCTTAGCCTTTGTGCACCTCTACATGTGTGGTCCTACCTTGTGGACTCTCAATACGAGGGAAGTACGTCTGGCCCATGGAGTTGGTGGGAGGCGTAATAGGCAAAGAACCATCATAGCCTGCAAATAAGGAATAAAACTCATGCTAACAAAATTATAGCAACTTTAACTAAGTACTGACCATGGAGAAGTAAATGATCTTATAAAAACGTTAAGAAATATGTCAAGTCACAGTGTAGGAAATTAACTGAGATAAATTATGTGCAATAAAACAGAAATAAAAGGATGAGAAACTTAAACATATTTCTGTTGGCAACAAAACCTTAAACCCTTTAACCTTTTCATTCTAAATCATACATTTTCAAAACAAATTCAATGCATGCAAGGTAATTACAAATAAAAGTATATGTAAAAACATGTAGCAAATGTGTATATAAGCTACTAAAATGACATAACAAGAGGGGAACAAACCCGTAGAACCAATCGTTCAAAGTATGGGAGTTGAAAACAAAATACATGTAGAGGGAGTTTGTAGTCATAACATCCAATACAGAACATTCCATGGGAGCAAAAGACCTTTCCCCAAAGGTCCGTGGTCCTTGTGAAAGTCCCCTATATCCGAGAACTGTGTATATATAAGTAACACAGCATGATAGGTCTACAAGTATGAGGGAGATAGGTGAAAAAAACCAACCCTCATAAAGCTAACTCTGCCAACTTTACCTTCTTCTCTTTTATAGCACATAAAACAGAAAAATCATACTGCTGTCTCTCTCTCTCTCTCTCACACACACACAAAGTACATGCATGCACATACACAACATAATTCCATTTCAATGTCACTGGGAAAATATCCATTTAGGCCACATACACAACAGAAGTTGATTCCGAGACTAACAGATCCATGGATCAAATATGGCCGACCCACTAGAACACTTGTCATGTAATTCCTGCTGGGAATCTATTTAGTGTCTATTAGGGGATAATGTGGCAAGCTTTCAAGAAAGTCAGGCATATTTGATCTGCAGAACTGTTAGTCTGCAGATTTATTTGCAGCTGAACAGTGATTTTTTGATGCTAAATTCAGGTAAAGTACTCTAAACCACAAAAACATCAACAAATTGGTTGATCTGTAACAGAAGATATTGAACAAACATGAATTTCATCCATAACTGACATCAAAGAAAGACCAGCAGTAAACTTACAAAACATGCTTCACAAATATAAATGTACTGCCAATATGCTTCGTCATGCTTTTGTGTGGACAAGTTTATTCGCAGCCGTACCCCATACATGGACATGTAACAGTCACAAAGCACTTGACCATTTCCTACACCACAGTGGAGAATGTTGCATTTTGGGAAAAGTCATTCTTTGAATTTATTCATATTTCAAAAGAAAATGGTATGGAAACTTTGATATAACACCTAGTAGATCTCCCATAGCTATGCATGATAAATTCCAATTCCTAGTCACAAGTAAATTTCAGCAATATGATTTTTATAAAGGCTTCTGAATAAATTATGCCAACAGTATACCAGTTATTGGGAGAATAACTTTGACAAGCAGAAGTGCCTGTCCCCATAATGCATTGATTGTACAAAAGGATCCCAGCATCGTAGGCCTATAAAATGGTAAGCCTTGGGATAAGTCAAATTGCCAGTCACATGATCAGGCAATTTGCATATCAGGTCACATGACATTGATTCTTACAAAAAAAGTATGTGAACAAAATAAATCCATCAACATGCGAACAGTAAGGGACAGTACCCTCTGTCAGTGTGGAAGCCGTGCTTGTTGTAGGAACCCAGCTGCTTGATGGCGTAGTGCTTCCTCTGACGGCTTTTACAAGAGAGAAAACAGAAATAAGTCATGGTCGTATCTTGTTTTCCAAATACTATTTGGGCTTAGTGCTATTTGTTAGGGGAAAAATAAAGAAATATGTTATACATTTTGGACACTCTTTTTTTCACATCTATATTTCATGGCAGGATTTTTTTCCAGTTTCCCATGTTGGTGATCAGATTAAAATCATCAAGAATGATTTGTTACACTATGTTAAGCAAATATAACTATATCAAATAATAAATTTTCAAGTCACTTTGTAACTATTCCAGTTTTGATGCTGATAAAAAAATCTACAACAATTAAACATAACATTTTTAAATACAATATTTAAAAAACATTTTTTTTGAAAATAGAAAAAGAAAATATACATGCAGTTCCATAAAATAAGATATGAAAAGAGAGTGTCCTGACACACCAATAACAGGATGATAAAATTGATAAAATATGGTGAAAAGTATTGGTAGCTTTGAGGGATAAAAAGGGAGAAAGGTGAAAAATATAAAGGCGGTTATAAAGAGATAGGCAATAGCCTGTGGTAGCTGTATCCTCTGTATGTGCTGCACACTGAAAGATTAACATGTATTAAGATGTAATATGTCAGAAATGCTTCCTAATGCTTGGAAAGAAAGAGAAAACCTGAAAAGATTAAAATGATGGACATGCTCCTTTTTCTTCTGCAAGAAATACTAGCAAATGAGCATAATAAAATAGGTAATGGTTTAGATAAGTCAAAAATATGTTCAGAATGTATAATATCAGAAACTAAACAAATCATCCCTCAAAAATTATCTTTAACAGAGAGCATTTTATCTCATTTGATCCCCTTAGATCTTTCAGACATATTTCTAGACAGTTATATCACCAATCCACAAAGGCCAACATTAAATTGAACTGAAAGTGTTTATTTAATCCTGATATCATTTCAGCTAGTAAAACATGCACTAATACTGCAGGGGAACAATTACATATCAATAGAAATTGGGCAGTCTTAGAAGTGCCTCAAAATGCAGCCAGCTGTGTTCTACCACAAGACCACTGTGCATATGAGAAAAGCAAGAGAACCTGGACAAAACTTTGGGACTGGGATACAACATGGTCATAAGTTGACCTGGACACAAAACAATTATTTTTACTTCTTTAACAAGGCCAATAAATCAAGCTTTAAAAGAACATTGACAGAAATTGTAGAAAAATAATACAGCTGAAAGTGTTAGGTGTAACTTGGGTTAGGTGTGATATGGTAAATGTGTTATGTGTGACGTAATAAATGTGTTAGGTGTGACATGGTAAATGCGTTAGGTGTGACAGCTTGAATGTGTTGGTTGATATAATCCAATAACAGAATAAGTGAACAAATGCTGAGTGTTATGATTAAATCATCCATACGAGGGATAAAATATCATGTTTATCATTCTATCCAGTAATTTTTTTATGTCTTCTCTAGAAACAAACAATATTACGAAATATTTGGCCTGTTGTCACAAACAAAGTGCTAGCATACTGTTATGAATTCTTAGAAACCACATACGTAAAGGATCATCAACAACGGCAAAATCCTCTGAAAACTCAACAATCAGTGCTGATCAGCAGGTGCAGCGACAGCAGCAGGTGCAGCACCAGTACAATAACAGCAGTAGCAATGACAATAACAACATCAAGAAATGTGTGCCAGAGAAAATGGATCTACCAGAGTGGTCAGATCTGGACGTGGAGGGTCTGGCGCGGCCTCGGGTCCTTTTCCTGTCGGGTTTGCGGCCGCCTCTGTTTCCAGGGCGACCGTTCTTGGAAGGCAATGGCAACCGAAAGGAGGAAGGAAGTGGAGGGATGTTAGTACGGAACTTCAGATTCCAGGCAAGAGGAGCTGAAGTGGTGATCCTTCTGTAATTGTTACCTGAAACTCCCAGTTAGGTTAGTGTCTTGAAGTATTCTTTTAATATCATATTTCCATTTTCTGCACCCAGTAAAAATCAACAAGTATATGAAAACAAAGTCTATTGGCCTGCAATTTGAAAGTATGTAAATTTCTTTTACAAAAATGACAATTTTTGCAAGCACAGAATGTGCCATGTTGCTTATTTTCCTCACCTTTGGTTCTGGCTAAGACTTTATTGCTAGAGAGTCCGTTACCCAGTTGGTTCCGAGACATCACCATGAACTCATAGGCTGAATCTGGGACCAACTTGTGAATTGTAAAACTTGTGGCTTCAAGAGGAAGAACACTGATTGTCTGCCAGCCCTGGTCGTTTTCCCTCTTGAACCTGGGGTAAAACAAACAAACCAATTGAAATATTCATTGCCTTAAAATTATTCTGAAGTGTTTTCTTAAAGTCAAGTAAGTTCATATTTTCTTAAAGTCAAGTAAGCTCAGAATTCCAACTGCTTTTTTAAGTTAATGAATAATAAGCACCTATACCTAAATAAAGAAAAACCTTTATTCGCTCATCAAAATTAATACACAGCTGAGAGGGTGATGGGATCAAGGTTAAAAAGCTAAAAGTTTACAAAATGGGTTCTGGTAAAACTGCAGGTACCATATCACATAACGCTGTGGGTATCCACCATCATATGCTGGCTTCCAATCTATCTTAGCAGAGAACTGGGTCGTTGTCACGGTAACATTATATGGAGCATGTGGTGTAGTCACTAGAAGTAATATACCATTGATAAAGATATATTTTGTACTGATTTAACAGTTAACCCAAGGTTAAACTGACCATGAACCTCTGATAAATTTACTTTTGATTATCAAAATGTCATGAATTATTATTCCAAAAATATGATAAGATTCGTCAGTGTTCACCTTATAATAGACATATAATATCTTGAAACAAAACAGAAAATCGTGAGTAAGAAGACTGTGTGTGACCCTTACTTTCAATAATGAGCAGCGTGCTAGTTATCACAGTGGTGACAACATTTTTGGCCACACACTCATATTTCCCATGGTCTGACTTCTGAAGCTGAGATATGGTCAGATTATGGCGATCCCTACTCACTCTGCTGTCATCAGGGACATAGGAATCCGGCTGGCAAAAGAAAAAAAAAAATTTACTGGATATGAAAAGGATATTATTCCCTTTAGGATCTTTGTTACTTTCACATGGAAATTTCCCATCTATTAAAAATGTGCAATTTCTGTGCAGGCTTATATTACTCTAGACACAAGCCTAGGTTTTAAAAAGAAGTTAATGGAATAATGTAAGTTAATGGAATATGCTATATTAGCACACTATCCAGTTCATTTCTCCAAATGGTCGTGCTTACCTTTCTCCAGGATATGACAGGCAATGGTGTCCCTGATGCCGCACACGGGAACGTGACAGACTCTCCTGGCATCCTCTGATAGTAAGGATTAGGCCTCATTGTGAAGTAGGGGGGATCTACAAGACGGAATACATGACATGAGAACATGTCACCACAATCAGTGATAATAATCAAGTAAAAACTGAAGAATGAAGATGTCTTAAAAATATTGTGTATAATGATGTAGGATACATACCTCTTACTACCACCTGCATCAGATCTGAGCTCCTTCCCATGCCATTGTCATTATAAGGAGTACATGTGTAGGCTCCCGTGTCCTCACTCCTGATGTCAGTGAACACCAGTGACCAGTCCTGACCCAGACCAATCCTAGAAATACAACACAGTGATTGTGAACATCTTATATCTCTTTATTATCAGAGGGATAGCCAAAAACTCCCTCTCTCTCTTCTCCCTCTTCTTTCTGCCTTTCTCTCTCTCCATCTCCTCTGTCTCCCCCTCTCTCTTCTTTCCTTCTTTCTCTTTCTCATTTCTCTCACCCCTTCCTTTCCTCTCTCTCTCTCTCTCTCACACACACCTGCCATTACCAGTCAAATCCACCAGTTGGTTATTCTTGGTTCTCTCTCTCTCTCTCTCGTTCTCTTCTCTCTTATACACACACACACACGCGCACGCATGCACGCGCTTGCACACACCTGCCATTGCTAGACAAATCCACCAGCTGGTTATTCTTGGTCCAGGTGACGGTGTAGACAGGTGGGTTGGCGTCTATGGGGCACGGCAGGTAGTCTGTCATGCCTTTGGGAAAATATACATTGCGTTCCACTGGCAACACCTCTGGTGGATCTGAGAGAAGTAAAATTGATAAAATCAGCTCATGATATTACCACAGGGGAATCTCTCTCTTCAGCTATATCTTGTGTAAATCTAAGTCTGGCTTCCCATGCCTAGAACGATCCAACTGGATCAGTCTTACTCCCTGGGGCTTAACTAGGCGTAACAGACATTTAAGATGGTTAAGTTGATAGCAATTTAGTGAGACTCGCCAGGAAGATAGATCGAACCAAATATCTGTGGGAATGGTACCTTAGTTTAGTGGGGTATCAGGGCAATGGCTGACAATAAGTGACACCACCATTATGGTGACACTGATCAGTTTACTTATAGCACACAGAGATTTGACATTAAGAGAACAAATACAGAGTTTTGCTGAAAACAAGATGACTTAGATCACCTCTGAATTTTATTCAAGTTCAATAATTATTTCCCATTCAATCATTGTCAATTTTTGAACCTATTTTTAAAAAATTAAAAAAGTAAAAGCCAAATTAAAACATTATCAGCTTTTGGATATAATTCCATAAATTGATGTGAGCTGAGAGCTATGTACCCAAGCCCAATTCTTACAAGGCATAAGCAGATAAATGAGAATGTCAAAATTGGCTGGGTTCCTCATCTTATGCGTCGGATGCAGACAGCCAATAGCCATTAATCCTGAAGTAACAGACCTTCACATGAATGAAGAATCATCACCGCTGTACGTACAAAAGACATGGGCTCTATTTTTAGGTCTAATTACATTTCCTGTAAAGCCGTCATGGAAGAAATCACAGTGCATTTGTACTGTAATCCCATAAGATGTAAGTACAAGACATTCCCTCTCTCCACAATAAACAGAAAAGAATTAGCTAATGTCCCTATTCCCATAACTCTCCATCATACAGCGCCATCTGGCAGAACCTTAGGAGAGAAGGGGCTATGCCAATGTTGACGAAAAAAAAATTCACTATTGCTACAAGAACTTTGTTTTGTTTTCCCCTACAATTTATCATTACAACAGTCTGTCTAGAGAAACATTTGGAGAACATAGCAGTTTTATTTTTTTGTATCAAAAGGCAAGTTTGTAACTATATATTCAACTAGAGGATCAGAGAGGCGATACCGCCTCCGGATATTGTACCACCAGCTGGAGTAAGCGCATTCGTATGGAANATACACTGTATCATGATGCCATTTTAACTAGTAAAACATGCACACTTTTTAACACAGTAACAGTTTCATTTTCCACCTCAGAACATGCACATATTAGGACACATTCAGAACCAGTTGATCCATGGACTAACTAGTCTGTGGATTAAATATGGCGTGCACTTGACAACGGATCCCCACTCCCACTTGCGCCAACCCTGCAGGGGCAGAGCAAATAAATTTAGTACGCTTTCAATTAGGTGCACCATATTTGATTCAGGGACTAGTAAGTCAGAGGATCAACAGGCTGTGAATGTGGCTTTAGCTCCTGATGAAGATGACTGGGATCTCCTGATGATGTGATATCAATGAGTAAATTTGCTTTAATAATACATGCATCAAAGCGACTTTAAACAATATGAACTATATCTTTTCATTAAACATGCATGTTTACATGTATTTTGGATGGAACTTTCTTGTTAACTTATTTTCTGACAGCTGACTGCCTGACACCTACTGTCTATGACAATCTCGGCCACATTGCTGGGATAGCTGTATGCATACAAGCTGTACGCAATCACTTGGAACTGGTACGTATCACCTTCCAGAAGGCCTCGTAAGGTGTAGTAAGTTTGGGGATGTTTGATTTTTCCCGATGTCGTTTCCCACCGAGCACTGCCCAGCTTTCGATATCGCAGATGGTAGTAGAAAATTGGCACTTGGGATGCAGTAGGAGGGTCCCACGACACGCGTATGGTCCCGTTGTCAAACAAGATGGCGGTGATGTTTTCTGGGGTGCCTGGACGCGGACCTGGAAACAGACAACACACTCCCTACACCACTTCCATGGAACTTTACTCACCAAGAAAAAATATGTTTGATACATGACAATTTTTTAAAAAGTATATTCTCAAATTACAGGGGTAAGGACTACTGTTAATACAATACACAATGACCATTTATATTGCTGTAAGTTCAAAATAATTGCTTTCATATGTCAATTTACTATATCTATTTAAAATATACTTTTATACTTTACAACACAAAAATAAGATAACAAACACATACAGTTCACATCAACAATAACAAACAAGGCAGCAAAGCTGTCAAATGTACAGACAAAAAGCAGAAAATGATAATGCAAAAATTCTGATGCAATAATACATTATGCTTAACTATCACTTCTAGAATAAGAAGCCAATTTGACTGCTTTGCCAACTCAGGCTGCATTTTAGTCCAATGTTTTTTTTTTTTTTTTTTTTGTAAGTTGGAGAATCATCAATAACATGGCTTTCTCGTAATGATCATCATGGTGGCAGTGTCCAAAATAGGATTTTGGATGACAGGAACAGAGGCAGGTGACGGCTATATGTACAGACTGTGTCTGAACATAAGAAGGTGTAAAATATAACCTAAAGAGTGACATAAATAAGTGAACTGAAATGAAGTTTGCAAGTACTTCACAAAACAATGCACCTCATCAGGCATATGATAAAATTAAAGTAAAATGCTGCTACACCTCTACATAGAAATCATATTCCATTCTTTTACACAAAAAAAAAAGCATCATTTAGGCGTCTGAAGAGATCTGTGGATAATTCGGGTAAAAAGGACTGAAATCCTGTTTTGCAATGGTACAAGTGTTTTGCTTAATATCACAGGTATGTATGTGCGCTAACACTCCTGCATACATACAGGTGCACAATTATATGGTAATGGCTCAATTATTTTAAATAGGGAATGTGAATTTTATATACTCTGAATTTTTAAAGTCATCATTTCTTAAGATTGGAACATTCCTATTGTGTGGATGAGTTCTGATATATACAATGAGGGCTGGTCATTTCAGGACAGGAAACTCGCTCAACTAAGTGTCCAAAATAGGGTTTTGGACGACAGGGACAGATGCAGGTGACAGCTATATGTACAGATATTTACAAGTTGCTCAACTTAGCCTTTGTGCACCTCTACATGTACACTCCTACCTTGTGGACTCTCAATACGAGGGAAGTAGGTCTGGCCCATGGAGTTGGTAGGAGGTGTGATAGGCAAAGAACCATCATAGCCTGCAAATACGGAATAAAACTCATGCTAACAAAATTATAGCAACTTTAACTAAGTACTAACCATGGAAAAGTAAATGATCTTGATAAAAATGTTTAAGAAATATGTCAAGTCACAGTGTAGGAAATTAACTGAGATAAATTATATGCAATAAAACAGAAATAAAAGGATGAGAAACTTAAACATTTCTGTTGGCAACAAAACCTTAAACCCTTTTCATTCTAAATCATACATTTTCAAAACAAATTCAATGCATGCAAGGTAATTACAAATAAAAGTATATGTTTTTTAAAAACATGTAGCAAATGTGTATGTAAGCTACTAAATGACATAACAAGAGGGGAACAAACCCGCAGAACCAATCGTTCTAAGTATGGGAGTTGAAAACAAAATACATGTAGTGGGGGTTTGTAGTCATAACATCCAATACAGAACATTCCATGGTAGCAAAAGGCCTTTCCCCAAAGGCCCGTTGTCCTTGTGAAAGTCCCCTATATCTGAGATCTGTGTATATACGTAACACAGCATGATAGGTCTACAAGTATGAGGGAGATAGGTGAAAAAAACCAACCCTCATAAAGCTAACTCTGCCAACTTTACCTTCTTCTCTTTTATAGCACATAAAACAGAAAAATCATACTGCTGTCTCTCTCTCTCTCTCTCACACACACACACACACAAAGTACATGCATGCACATACACAACATAATTCCATTTCAATGCCACTGGGAAAATATCCATTTAGGCCACTTACACTACAGAAGTTGATTTGGAGACTAACAGATCCATGGATCAAATATAGCCGACCCACTAAAACACTTGTCATGTAATTCCTGCTGGGAATCTATTTAGTGTGTATTAGGGGATTATGTGACAAGCTTTCAAGAAAGTCAGCCATATTTGAGTTGCAGAACTGTTAGTCTGCAGATCCATTTGCAGCTCAACAGTGATTTTTTGAAGTAATCTAAACCACAAAAACATCAACAAATTGGTTGATCTGTAACAGAAGATATTGAACAAACATGAATTTCATCCATAATTGATATAAAAGAAAGACCAGCAGTAAACTTACACAACATGCTTCACAAATATAAGTGTATTACCAATATGCTTTGACATGCTTTTGTGAACAAGTTTATTCACAGCCGTACCCCATACATGTACATGTAACAGTCACAAAGCACTTGACCATTTCCTACACCATAGTGGGGAATGCTGCATTTTGGGAAAAGTCATCCACTGAATTCATTTAAATTTCAAAAGAAAAAAGTATGAAACTTCAAAATAACAGCTAGTTGACTCTCCCATAGCTATGCATGATAAATTCCAATTCCACAAGTAAATTTCAGCAATTTGATTTTTATAAAGGCTTCTGAATAAATTATGCCAACAGTATACCAGTTATTAAGAGAATAACTTTAACAAGCAGAAGTGCCTATTCCCATAATGCACTGATTGTACAAAATGATCCCAGCATTGTAGGTCTATAAAATGGTAAGCCTTGGGATAAGTCAATTTGCCAGTCACGTGATCAGGCAATTTGCATATCAGGTCACATGACATTGATTCTTATAAAAAAAAGTATGTGAACAAAATAAATCCATCAACATGCAAACAGTAAGGGAAAGTACCCTCTGTCAGTGTGGAAGCCGTGCTTGTTGTTGTAGGAACCCAGCTGCTTGATGGCGTAGTGCTTCCTCTGACAGCTTTTACAAGAGAGAAAACAGAAATAAGCCATGGTCGTATCTTGTTTTCCAAATACTATTTGGGCTTAGTGCTATTTGTTAGAGGGGAAAATAAAGAAATATGTTATACATTTTGGACACTCTTTTTTTCACATCTATATTTCATGGCAGGATTTTTTTTCCAGTTTCCCATGTTGGTGATCAGATTAAAATCATCAACAATGATTTGTCACACTATGTTAAGCAAATATAACTATATCAAATAAAAATTTTTCCAGTTGCTTTGTACCTATTCTGGTTTTGATGCTGATAAAAAATCTACAGCAATTAAACAAAATATTTTTTTGAAAATAGAAAAAGAAAATATACATGCAGTTCCATAAAATAAGATATGAAAAGAGAGTGTCCTCACACACCAATTACAGGATGATGAAATTGATAAAATATGGTGAAAAGTATTGGTAGCTTTGAGGGATAAAAAGGGAGAAAGGAGAAAAATATAAAGAAGGGGTGTTATAAAGAAATAGTCAATAGCCTGTGGTAGCAGCTATATCTTCTGTATGTGCTGCACACTGAAAGATTAATATGTATTAAGATGTCATATGTCAGAAATGCTTCCTAATGCTTGGAAAGAAAGAGAAAACCTGAAAAGATTTAAATGATGGAGATGCTCCTTTTTCTTCGCAAGAAATGCTAGCAAATGAGCATAATAAAATAATAGAGGTAATGGTTTAGATAAGTCAAAAATATGTTTGGAATGTCTAATATCAGAGACTAAACAAATCATCCCTCAAAAATTATCTTTAGCAGAGAGCATTTTATCTCATTTGATCCCCTTAGATCTTTCAGACATATTTCTAGACAGTTATATCACCAATCCACAAAGGCCAACATTAAATTGAACTGAAAGTGTTCATTTAATCCTGATATCATTTCAGCTAGTAAAACATGCACTAATACTGCAGGGGAACAATTACATATCAATAGAAATTGGGCAGTCTTAGAAGTGCCTCAAAATGCAGCCAGCTGTGTTCTACCACATGACCACTGTGCATATGAAAAAAGCAAGAGAACCTGGACAAAACTTTGGGACTGGGATACAACATGGTCATAAGTTGACCTGGACACAAAACAATTATTTTCACTTCTTTAACAAGGCCAATAAATCAAGCTTAAAAAGAACATTGACAGAAATTGTAGAAAAATAATACAGCTTAAAGTGTTAGGTGTAACTTGGGTTAGGTGTGATATGGGAAATGTGTTATGTGTGAGGTAATAAATGTGTTAGGTGTGACATGGTAAATGCGTTAAGTGTGACAGCTTGAATGTGTTGGTTGATATAATCCAATAACAGAATAAGTGAACAAATGCTGAGTGTTATGATTAAATCATCCATAGGAGGGATAAAATATCATGTTTATCATTCTATCCAGTAATTTTTTTATGTCTTCTCTAGAAACAAACAATATTAAGAAATATTTGGCCTGTTGTCACAAACAAAGTGCTAGCATACTGTTATGAATTCTTAGAAACCACATATGTAAGGAACCATCAACAACGGCAAAATCCTCTGAGAACTCAACAATCTGTGCTGATCAGCAGGTGCAGCGACAGCAGCAGGTGCAGCACCAGTACAATAACAGCAGTAGCAATGACAATAACAACATCAAGAAATGTGTGCCAGAGAAAATGGATCTACCAGAGTGGTCAGATCTGGACGTGGAGGGTCTGGCGCGGCCTCGGGTCCTTTTCCTGTCAGGTTTGCGGCCGCCTCTGTTTCCAGGGCGACCGTTCTTGGAAGGCAATGGCAACCGAAAGGAGGAAGGAAGTGGAGGGATGTTAGTACGGAACTTCAGATTCCAGGCAAGAGGAGCTGAAGTGGTGATCCTTCTGTAATTGTTACCTGAAACTCCCAGTTAGGTTAGTGTCTTGAAGTATTCTTTTAATATCATATTTCCATTTTCTGGACCCAATAAAAAGCAATAAGTATATGAAAACAAAGTCTATTGGCCTGCAATTTGAAAGTATGCAAATTTCTTTTACAAAAATGACAATTTTTGCAAGCACAGAATGTGCCATGTTGCTTATTTTCCTCACCTTTGGTTCTGGCTAAGACTTTATTGCTAGAGAGTCCGTTACCCAGTTGGTTCCGAGACATCACCATGAACTCATAGGCTGAATCTGGGACCAACTTGTGAATTGTAAAACTTGTGGCTTCAAGAGGAAGAACGCTGATTGTCTGCCAGCCCTGGTCATTTTCCCTCTTGAACCTGGGGTAAAACAAATGAACCAATTGAAATATTCATTGCATTCAAATTATTCTGAAGTGTTTTCTTAAAGTCAGGTAAGTTCATATTTTCTTAAAGTCAAGTAAGCTCAGAATTCAAACTGCTTTTTTAAGTTAATGAATAATAAGCACCTATACCTAAATAAATAAAAAAAAACAAAACTTTATTCGCTCATCAAAACTAATACACAGCTGAGAGGGTGATGGGATCAAGGTTAAAAAGCTAAAAGTTTACAAAATGAGTTCTGGTAAAACTGCAGGTACCATATCACATAACGCTGTGGGTATCCACCATCATATGCTGGCTTCCAATCTATCTTAGCAGAGAACTGGGTCGTTGTCACGGTAACATTATATGGAGCATGTGGTGTAGTCACTGGAAGTAATATACCATTGATAAAGACATATTTAGTACTAATTTAACAGTTAACCCAAGGTTAAACTGACCACGAACCTCTGATAAACAAATTTACTTTTGATTATCAAAATGTCATGAATTATTATTCCAAAAATATTATAAGATTCATCAGTGTCCACCTTATAAAAGACATAATATCTTAAAACAAAACAGAAAATCGTGAGTAAGAAGCCTGTGTGTGACCCTTACTTTCAATAATGAGCAGCGTGCTAGTTATCACAGTGGTGACAGCATTTTTGGCCACACACTCATATTTCCCATGGTCTGACTTCTGCAGCTGAGATATGGTCAGATTATGGCGATCCCTACTCACTCTGCTGTCATCAGGGACATAGGAATCCGGCTGGGGGGAAAAAAAGAGAAAAAATTTTGTAATGGACATGAAAAGGACATTATTCCCTTTAAGACTTATGTTACCTTCACATGGAAATGTCCCATCTATTAAAAATGTGCAATTTCTGCACAGGCTTATATTACTCCAGACACAAGCCTAGGTTTTAAAAAATGCTAATGGAATAATGATAGTTAATGGAATATGCTACATTAGCACACTATCCACTTCACTTCTCCAAATGGTCGTGCTTACCTTTCTCCAGGATATGACAGGCAATGGTGTCCCTGATGCCGCACACGGGAACGTGACAGACTCTCCTGGCATCCTCTGATAGTAAGGATTGGGCCTCATTGTGAAGTAGGGGGGATCTACAAGACGGAATACATAACATGAGAACATGTCACCACAATCAGTGATAATAATCAAGTAAAAACTGAAGGATGAAGATGTCTTAAAAATATTGTGTATAATGATGTAGGATACATACCTCTTACTACCACCTGCATCAGATCTGAGCTCCTTCCCATGCCATTGTCATTATAAGGAGTACATGTGTAGGCTCCCGTGTCCTCACTCCTGATGTCAGTGAACACCAGTGACCAGTCCTGACCCAGACCAATCCTAGAAATACAACACAGCGATTGTGAACATCTTATATCTCTTTATTATTAGAGGGATGGCCAAAAGCTCCCTCTCTCTTCTTTCTCTCTCCACCCCCTCTGCCCCCCCTGTCTCTCCTTTCCTTCTTTTTCTCTCTCATTTCTCTCACCCCTTCCTTTCCTCTCTCTCTCTCTCTCTCACACACACACAACACACACACACACCTACACACACACACACACATACACACACACACACACACACACACACCTGCCATTGCTAGACAAATCCACCAGCTGGTTATTCTTGGTCCAGGTGACAGTGTAGACAGGTGGGTTGGCGTCTATGGGGCACGGCAGGTAGTCCGTCATGCCTTTGGGAAAATATACATTGCGTTCCACTGGCAACACCTCTGGTGGATCTGAGAGAAGTAAAATTGATAAAATCAGCTCATGATATTACCACAGGGGAATCTATCTTCAGCTATATCTTGTGTAAATATAAGTCTGGCTTCCCATGTCTAGAATGATCCAACTGGATCAGTCTTACTCCCTGGGGCTTAACTAGGCGTAACAGACATTTAAGCTGGTTAAGTTGATAGCAATTTAGTGAGACTCCCCAGGAAGATAGATCGAACCAAATATCTGTGGGAATGGTCCCTTAGTTTAGTGGGGTATCAAGTCAATGGCTGACAATAAGTGCCACCACCATGATGGTGACAATGATCAGTTTACTTATAGCACACAGAGATTTGACATTAAGAGAACAAATACAGAGTTTTGCTGAAAACAAGATGACTTAGATCACCTCTGAATTCTATTTAAGTCCAATAATTATTTCCCATTCAATCATTGTCAATTTTTGAACCTATTTTTAAAAAATTAAAAAAGTAAAAGCCAAATCAAAACATTATCAGCTTTTGGATATAATTCCATAAATTGATGTGAGCTGAGAGAGATGTACCCAAGCCCAATTCTTACAAGGCATAAGCAGATAAATGAGAATGTCAACATTGGCTGGGTTCCTCATCTTATGCGTCGGATGCAGACAGCCAATAGCCATTAATCCTGAAGTAACAGACCTTCACATGAATGAAGAATCATCACCGCTGTACGTACAAAAGACATGGGCTCTATTTTTAGGTCTAATTACATTTCCTGTAAAGCCGTCATGGAAGAAATCACAGTGCATTTGTCCTGTAATCCCATAAGATGTAAGTACAAGAAATTCCCTCTCTCCACAATAAACAGAAAAGAATTAACTAATGCCCCTATTCCCATAACTCTCCATCATACAGCGCCATCTGGCAGAACCTTAGGAGAGAAGGGGCTATGCCAATGTTGACGAAAAAAAAATTCACTAATTGCTCCAAGAACTTTGTTTTGTTTTCCCCTACAATTTATCATTACAACAGTCTGTCTGGAGAAACATTTGCAGAACATAGCAGTTTTATATTTTTGTATCAAAGGGCAAGTTTGTAACTATTTAATAAAAGAAAAACATGTCGTTAATAAAACAATCTAACCGTATTTGAAATGATAAAATTTTCTTTGGCCAAGGTGATATTTTCTTTATCTAAAGCATATACAGGATATTTCCATATTTTCTTTTTTCATTTAGGAAAAGAATTCTAGTGCCAGGAATACCCTGCATCACATGTGTGAAATAGTACAGTTGTGAACAGGCTAGCCTACTTACAGTCATATTGAGATATGCCTTAGCCTACTTACAGGTCACATTGAGATATGCCTTAGCCTACTTACAGTCATATTGAGATATGCCTTAGCCTATTTACAGGTCACACTGAGATATGCCTTAGCCTACTTACAGGTCATGTTGAGATACGCCTTAGCTTACTTACTAGTCACATTGAGATATGCCTTAGCCTATTTACAGGTCACACTGAGCTATGCCTTAGCCTACTTACAGGTCACATTGAGATATGCCTTAGCCTACTTACAGGTCACGTTGAGATATGCCTTAGCCTACTTACAGATCACGTTGAGATAAGCCTTAGCCTACTTACAGGTCACGTTGAGATACGCCTTAGCCTCTGGGGCCATGCCAATGCCGTTAGTGGGTCGACACCTGTACCATCCTGAGTCTGTGCGGAGAACATTACTAATGACCAAACGGCCATCAATTTGAATTTCACCACGCTCCATGAACTTTGGGTGTAACTTTACATCTACATTGTCTCTGTACCATCTGAAAGATATATGATATAATTAAATAATAATGCTTAATGTTCATTTAGCAGAAGCAATTTCGTACACCCTTTTTATGTTTATGGGTGCATTTACAATGAAACTATCATTGTAGGTGGTTCTGACTAACTCTCTGGGGTCTAACTCTCTGCGGACTAACTCTCTGGGGACTAACTCTCTGGCGACTCTCACTAAATGCAATCATATTATAAGATGAATACACCTCCTCCTGGTGATTATACGAGTACCTTGGGAACAAGAAGAGACATATTAATCTGATTGCATTCAGCAAGAGTTCTTGCAAAGTAACTTTGAACTGCTTAGTTCAATAGATTCATTGTAAATGCTACCATAAGTAAATGAACTGAACTAATGAAAACTCTGAAATTGCCTTCTGTTGTCTTAATTTTAGTTTTCAGAAATATCACCTGTAGGTGATGTTGCTAGGAAAGGCCTGTTTGTAGGTGAAGTTGCTATGGAAGACTCACCTGTAGGTGATATTTTCAGGGTATCCCTCAGCCTGGCAGTTCAGCTTTACCTTCTGGAACTCCCTCACTGTGGTATTCTCAGGAGGTGTCATAATGAAGGCACTGCCTGAAATAGACAGCAATATATCTTTGATGCATGAAGATCATGTTGTTTTAACTCATTTTTTTCTTTTTACATGAAAAAAAGCATGTACTTTGTACCTTTAAACCCTGAAGCATATAAGAATTAAGTTGACAGGGTAAGGGCCTTATGGTGAGGGGGCAGTGCTCTCTGATACAGTATTTACATCTATTTCTCAGCTGATATTTACACAATATATTCAATAAATTCTAATGCAGAAAAAAATGCTAAAAGTGCTTTTCTCCTTAATTCCAATAGAATCCATCTCAATTCCTCTGTACTTTCCAACACCCCAGGGGTACACGCGGGCATCAATAACACAACCAGGGCCATAGTTAATGGAGAGGAGGATGAATGGCAACTGAGACTTCAACAAAATGTCAAGATCAATTGTCTGAAACATCCTACTACTGCTTCTTAGACTGGACTTTTCAGCTAAATCTTATTGTCATGGCAACCAGGACTGGAACTATCTGAACTGAATTCACCAGTGGAGGAGTTGGATTTCTCTGGGATTCAAATGCCAAAGTGACTCAGAGTTCTAACGTATTTCAATCCTCCACTTGATCTCTCACCGCTTTTGATTTTTAATTAACTTCTCAAAGTATAAGAAAATTTTAATAACTTTCTTTGCAAGCACTTGCAATTTTCTTTTCTGTCATGTGAGATATGTGAGGAGTCTCAAACATGAAAGCTAATAACCAAATGTAAAATTAGACCAAATAGATCCCACTGTTCTCAGCCAGTTTCTCAGCTACACCCAGTGATAGACAGGAATAATCAAAGACTGCAAGGAAATCTGTCAATTCACACGTTTGTCCCACAAACTGAGACAATGTGACTGTCCCACACTGCGTATGATAAAAGGTAAAACACAGATGAATCCTAAAGATTTTCCAAAATAGACTTTCGTTTTTACATAAGTCGTTATCAGTAATGGTTGAAATGTATTATGAGGAGATGTGAGTAATGACCTTATATTACTGTGACAGTGTCTTATCTAAATTAGTCTATTTGTGAATCTGACACTAAAAGATATGCCACAGTTTTTATTAAAATACCCTTCAATAGCATGCTGGCTTGAATATATTAATTCTGTGTTGAAAAAGACTTATCTGTTTACCACACTGTGAGTACATCTTAGACTGGGTTCCCATACCTAGATCGATCTAACAGGATCGATCCTCTCTGATGGATTTCTTGCTAAATTGCTTTCAGCTTAAGTGGCTTAGATGTCTGATATGCCTACTGAAGCTGCCAAACAATCATTAATTATCCCCTTGCAGGTTAAGTAGGCATGACAGACATCTAAGCTACTTAAGTTGATAGCAATTTAGTGAGAATCCCCATGGAGATAGATCGATCCACAGTTAGTACAATAGGGTCTGGGACATAAAAAATATCTCCAGTGAGCAAAAGTGAATGTGTGTGAAAAAAAGAAAATAAATTATCTACTTTACAATTTCTATATTTGTATTAAATCTTTCAACAGGAATCTCTCTTAATAAGCACATATCATTTGTACTTCTAAAATATAATATAAAAGGGTTTGAACTCACACAAAATTAGTAAACTAATGAGAGAGAGAGAGAGAGAGAGAGAGAGAGAGAGAGAGAGAGAGAGAAAGAGAGAGAAANGTAACGATGACATGGCGGCGGAGCCGCAGGAGCCGGCGGAACATACGGGTCGGGACTAAAACCATGTGTACCGCCAGCGCCTACGCTGGTGGTACAATAAAAGAAATAGTACAGTTGTGAACAGGCTAGCCTACTTACAGGTCACATTGAGATATACCTTAGCCTACTTACAGGTCACATTGAGATATACCTTTGCCTACTTACAGGTCACACTGAGATATACCTTAGCCTACTTACAGGTCACGTTGAGATATGCCTTAGCCTACTTACAGGTCACGTTGAGATACGCCTTAGCCTCTGGGGCCATGCCAATGCCGTTAGTGGGTCGACACCTGTACCATCCTGAGTCTGTGCGGAGAACATTACTAATGACCAAACGGCCATCAATTTGAATTTCACCACGCTCCATGAACTTTGGGTGTAACTTTACATCCACATTGTCTCTGTACCATCTGAAAGATATATGATATAATTAAATAATAATGCTTAATGTTCATTTAGCAGAAGCAATTTCGTACACTCCTTTTTTGTTTATGGGTGCATTTACAATTAAACTATCATTGTAGGTGGTTCCAACTAACTCTCTGAATGCAGTCACATTATAAGATGAATACACCTCCTCCGGGCATTGAGTAGAATACAGAAAAGCTAGTGATTATACAAGTACCTTGGAAACGAGGAGAATCACCTGTAGGTGACACTGCTATGGAAGACTCACCTGTAGGTAATGTTGCTAGGAAAGGCCTATTTGTAGGTGATTTTGTTAGGGAAGACTCACCTGTAGGTAATGTTGCTAGGAAAGGCCTATTTGTAGGTGATTTTGCTAGGGAAGACTCACCTGTAGGTAGCTAGGGAAGACTTAACTGTAGGTGATGTTGCTAGGGAAGACTCACCTGTAGGTGATATTGCTAGGGAAGACTCACCTGTAGGTGATGTTGCTAGGAAAGGCCTATTTGTAGGTTGCTAGGGAAGACTCACCTGTAGGTGACATTGCTAGGGAAGACTCACCTGTAGGTGATGTTGCTAGGAAAGGCCTATTTGTAGGTGATGTTGCTATGGAAGACTCACCTGTAGGTGATATTTTCAGGGTATCCCTCAGCCTGGCAGTTCAGCTTCACCTTCTGGAACTCCCTTACTGTGGTATTCTCAGGAGGCGTCATAATGAATGCACTGCCTAGAATAGATAGAAATATATCTTGAATGCGTGAGGATTATGTTGTTATAACCATGGGCATTTTTTTACATGAAAAAAAGCATGTACTTTGTACCTTTAAACCCTGAAGCATATAAGAATTAAGTTGACAGGGTAAGGGCCCTATGGTGAGGGGGCAGTGCTCTCTGATACAGTACTTGCATCTATTTCTCAGCTGATATTTACACAATATATTCAATAAATTCTAATGCAGAAAAAATGCTAAAAGTGCTTTTCTACTTTATTCCAATAGAATCCATCTCAATTCTTCTGTACTTTCCAACACCCCAGGGGTACACGCGGGCATCAATAACACAACCAGGGCCATAGTTAATGGAGAGGAGGATGAATGGCAACTGGGACTTCAACAAAATGTCAAGATCAATTGTCTGAAACATCCTACTACTGCTGCTTAGACTGGACTTTTCAGCTAACTCTTGTTGTCATGGCAACCTGGACTGGAACTATCTGAACTGAATTCACCAGTGGAGGAGTTGGATTTCTCTGGGATTCAAATGCCAAAGTAACTCATAGTTCTAACGTATTTCAATCTCCCACTTGATCTCTCACCGCTTTTGATTTTTAATTAACTTCTCAAAGTATAAGAAAATTTTAATAACTTTCTTTGCAAGCACTTGCAACTTTCTTTTCTGTCATGTGAGATATGTGAGGAGTCTCAAACATGAAAGCTAATAAGCAAATGTAAAATTAGACCAAATAGATCCCACTGTTCTCAGCCAGTTTCTCAGCTACACCCAGTGATAGACAGGAATAATCAAAGACTGCAAAGAAATCTGTCAATTCACATGTTTGTCCCACAAACTGAGACAATGTGACTATCCCACACTGTGTATGATAAAAGGTAGGTAAAACACAGATGAATCCTAAAGATTTTCCAAAATAGACTTTCGTTTTAACATAAGTCGTTATCAGTAATGGTTGAAATGTATTATGAGGAGATGTGAGTAATGACTTATATTACTGTGACAGGGTCTTATCTAAATTAGTCTATTTGTGAATCTGACACTAAAAAATATACCACAGTTTTTATTAAAATACCATTCAATAGCATGCTGGCTTGAATGTATTAATTCTGTGTTGAAAAAGACTTATCTGTTTATCACACTGTGAGTAGATCTTAGACTGGGTTCCCATACCTAGATTGATCTAACAGGATCGATCCTCTCTGAGGGATTTCTTGCTAAATTGCTTTAAGCTTAAGTGGCTTAGATGTCTGACATGCCTACTGAAGCTGCCAAACAATCATTAATAATCCCCTAGCAGCTTCAGTAGGCATGACAGACATCTAAGCTACTTAAGTTGATAGCAATTTAGTGAGAATCCCCATGGAGATAGATCGATCCACAGTTAGTACAATAGGGTCTGGGACATAAAAACATCTCCAGTGAGCAAAAGTGAATGTGTGTGAAAAAAAGAAAATAAATTATCTACTTCTATATTTGTATTAAATCTTTCAACAGGAATCTCTCTTAATAAGCATATATCATTTGTACTTCTAAAATATAATGTAAAAGGGTTTGAACTGACACAAAATTAGTAAACTAATGAAAGAGAGAGAGAGAGAGAGAGAGAGAGAGAGAGACTAGTTTCATTATTACAGTTTGTCTGATGAAGATTCTTAGTCAGTCTGTCTGTCTCTTTCTCTATTCTCATTCCCTCTGTTCCTATGTTAATCTGTATTTCCCAAAATCACACTAACAATGCATAGATAAACAATACTACTACTAAAAATATAATAATAACAATAAAAATCTCACTATACCTTGTCTGAACTGTTTCATGGACATAATGGTCACATTACATGTTCTATTAAAAATCCAAGCTTCACTGGACAGTTGTGTTAAGAAGAAGGTTACAGAGAAAACATTGGCGGTCACCACCACCCCCATCCTCACTGACACCTGGTGTCCACTGGCAGTGGTGAAATCAATGCTCACACTCTCTCTGACAGTGGAGAAACAGAAGTACGGTAAATACTCATGGATTTCAAAGCCCCCAACTTTTCCTTTCAAGCGTTGCTAATTTTTTACTCACTAAATAAAAATTTTGTCATGATCCAAGACCTTTATTTTTTGGAAATACTAAATCATCTTTCTAAGGCATTACATGCAATATATGATCACCCCGAAAGAATTAATCCATTTTGTTCAAATCAAGTGAATAAGTACCGTACCAAGCAGAAAGCATCCATCTTTCCCTCATTGATTCAGCTGTCGAATCCAATGTATTTGCTAAGTTGAACAATTGGGCTGGGAGGCTGCACACATACAGGAAATTAACTCCTCTCTTTTCAGTAGGACTTTATTCTTTATCCATTACTGACATTCAGAAAGTTTGTAGGAGTGCATTAACTCTTCCTTGACACCTAATTTGCACCTTTTATTATCTTCTAGGATGAAATTACTTTAAATTTCCATGAATAGATAAATGCACTAATGAATGAAGAAATGAAAGGATGAATTATTGGACAGGTGCATCAAAGAATCAATCAAAGATCCAATTAATCAAATATGGAAAAGCATCTTTAAGAAGGCACCTTAACTGAAAGATTTTATTTTTGTGTGACATATTTGAAATGAGCCCTTAAATGTATACTGAATTAATCAATCACTTTCTGTAAAAAATCTACCAAACTTTCTCAGCAACACCAAATCCCCCTTAAGAGAGTACAAGTGAACTTAACAGGTGCTCTAAACAAATAGAAGATCACCAATCACCCGGTAGTCTTCCTTCCATTTCCTGAACCATCAACCACCCTAACATTGTTACCAGCTAGACAAGTCTCAGCAGAATTTAAATGGAATCCTTAACAACTGAGAGACTCCACAGAACCCCACACTCCGAGGAGGAACGTTTACACATTTGAACAAAATGCTGCAAACCTGGCTCTCTCCAAGACAAGACCAACAAGACAAGGCACTAGTTTAGTTGCATAAGAAAATGTATCCTTGCGCGAGCCCACACACACACAAAGACACACACACACACATATACACTCACACTCCCTCAAGAGAAAAGCACACTCTAACCGATGCATGTGAAAGTGCACAAACACACCAGGTTTTACTAGAGGTGTATCAAGCTAGTTCAAAAGTCTACTGTGAGTAAATTCTGCAAGAGATAATGAAATCAAGGATACAATTTTCTTAGAGTGATAGCTCTGTCCTCAGCTGTACCATATTAACAGAACAGTCTAGCTTGGCATTTAGAATCCATTTTCCACCATTGCACACAATTATCCTGATAATATGTAGTTTTACTTTGGTGTCCTCTTTATCATGTTTCATGCCCAGTGAGCTGGCATACCCTCCCTCCCTCCCTTCTTGTGTCTTTAAAGTTAAAAAAGAAACTAGGCTATACTATTAAGTCAACACTTTTGTTTCCAATTTATAATGACAATTGTTTGTTTGTATTAGGTCATTTTAAGTGCATATTTTTCAGGTTTGTGATCATGAATGCTGAATAACCAATTCAAACCAATCATCGTTCATGAGGCCTGTATTTGTAGTAATGTCTCTTTGTGGTCACTTCTTAATGCTTTCCTGTTCATGGTTTTCATGTTAAGAACATTTTCTAGAAGTATCAGGGGATCTCCCTGTTCACCTGGGACTTTCTCAGCTGGCCACGCTGATTATACTCTTTTAAAAAAACAGATGTAAAAACACCATATAATTACACTGCCTTATTTACTCTGATACAAACACAATAAATACTCTCATCTACTGATGGTTGCATTTCTTAGAAATGTCTGGATTCATTTTGATCAATTTTTTGTAACAGTTTTATCCTGAGAGAGTTTGCCATCTGAGTCCATGCTATCTGGTACACCACTGGGTGGGTTCACATCAATGTCAACATAAACAGTAAACAGACTGCCATGATAGTTTACAAACTTCAAAATAAATACATATTTAATAAATAAATAATTAAGTATATATTATATTTTTTAAGTAGTAAATTGTGAGTAATACTAAATAAAGAGGATTTGAATTAGTGCCTTTCAGGTTTTAGTTGATCTGGTTGAGAACATGTCCAAGAAATGAATTGGCCTCTCTTAAGTTTAAGATGATCCTGATGAGAACATGTCTGAAGAATGCTGCTAAAGTAAATTCAAAGCAATGGCTGCATTTGCCTTACATAAAAATACATATACAGAATAAGGTGCAAATGAAATCAATACCCCATTCCATAATTACTTAAAAATTACTTAAAAATGAACGCCACAAGCTCAGACAAAAAATACTTAGCCAAAATGAGAATTAGTGACCACGAGCTAGCGATAGAGAAAGGCAGGCACATGAAAATCACCCTGGAACAAAGAACCTGCACAAGCTGTAAAACGGAAATAGAGGATGAGAAACATTTCTTCCTCACATGTAGTAAATACCAAATAGAGCGACAAAATATGCTCAGTTCCCTCCCANTCTTTCAAGTATAAGATTTCCTTGCCATGAAAGGCAATGTCTCTGTTATGCCCCTATTTTACACAGACCACGAATCCCACGAATGGCCAGGAATTGACAAATTTCACGATTCGTGGTTGAATCGTAATCAGCTCGTGAAGTTCTTAACAGATTCGTATATATTCGTAGTCAGTTCTTGCACTTCATGACCAACAGGGATTGGTGGCAAAAACTTTGATGCCCCTATTTCACACAGACCACGAATCCCACGAATCGCCAGGAATTGAAAATTTCAGGATTCGTGGTTGAATCGTAATCAGTTCGTGAAGTTCTTAACAGATTCGTATATAATCGTAGTCAGTTCTTGCAATTCTTGATGAATCGAGAATTCGTGGCAAAATATTTAAGCTGTTCAAAGTTTTGGCCACGAACTCCCGATTCCAAAAAATCGTAGTGAATTTCTTGACAATATTCGTGCGATTCCAGCCAAATCCCACGAATATTCGTAACACTATCGCACCTGTATCGTAACTGAATCGTAGAGCGTGTCGAATTAGACCAGAAAATTGGCAAAATCTCACGATTCCAGCCGAATCCCACGAATATTCGTAACCTTATCGTACCTGTATCGTAACTGAACCGTGAGCATGTCAAATTAGACCAGAAAATTGGCAAAATCTCACGAATCCTCACGAATCCTGAAATTTCTCAATTCCTGGCGATTCTTGGGATTCGTGGTCTGTGTGAAATATGGGCCTTACAAAATTAAGCTGGGGTTTGTTAACTGTTCATCAATGAATGGATTATTTGTGCAATGTCTAAAAAATACATATATTGGATATTTTAATGTTGAAAATGAATTTTTTGTGTTCATGCCTTGTATGAATGAAACGATCTCTAGGTTCTACTGAATGGATAAATTTCCCAAAAACTAAAGGCAGAGACTGCAGAGCCAATGTGCTGCTTGCTGAAGCCTGATTTCTCCATATACCTCATTACAGGCTGTAATAAAGTATCCTGTGCATTGGGAGCAATTCAATTAACACAACAAATGTCTCCCCTGGGACAATCTGGCCTGTTGGTACTATCACTGAGACGTCTCTATGTTCTTACCATCCAGTGATGAAATATAGAAAGCTCCACAACAACCATTAGCTTACATGTTCAGTTCTACAGATATCCCCCCTCCACCCCCCCCCCATCCCCACCTCTTTTACTTGGCAAGGAATCTAGTCCCACAATGGATGATTATATACAGCAGACTACAAACAGCAACATGGACATGTCAATCAGGGATTATTGAAATTATAGAATCATCAAACGAAATGGACAAAAACAGTTTACAAGACAGTCACCAGGAAGTTTCTAACTAATAGTCAAAGCGTTTGAGAACTGAGGTGTTATGTCTCTTAACCTCGATACTGCCACCAAATTGTTATCCAAACTGATACAAAATTTACACTCAAAAAGCAAAAGAACATTTCCAGCTTCATTTATGGCGACAATAGCAACATTTGACTAAGACATATTATGTTCTCACACACATTTAAGGCTCCATTTATCTTTTCACTCTGTATGACCATACGGTAAATTTATTTAAACTTACATTGAAACATAGACCCCATTTCCAGAGATAAGATTGATCTACTTTAGATCGACCTAACTCCCTGGGGGTTCACGCTAAATAGCTGTCAGCCGAGCGGACACGAAAGTTAATTACCCCCTTACAGCTTGTAGTAGGCGGGACGGACATTTAAGCCGGATTATCTGACAGTAATCTAGTGAGACTCCCCGCGGGGATAGATTGATCTAAAAGCTCAGGGAATACAGCCATATTCACAAGCAGCATAGCCTAATTTCTAAAATTGAAGTGTGCCCTTGTGTGTTACAGAAAATGTCTTTGTCCAGAAATTCCAGACACAATCTCAATCCAGAATACAACAGATTACAAACTGGGTACAAGATTCCCCACCTGCTGTAGCTGGCTTTAATTAATCAGCTGCTCATGTACTATCATGTTCATCAGTGCAAAAACATGGAAAATACTGCAGTTTATTTCTCTCTTAAACTGATTATGTCTTAAACTAATTATGTCTCCTGTTTCGATTATCTCTGTCAGATATCTGAAGTGGGAGAGTATCTGGCCTGCCATGTTGTACAGCAGATCATATTACTTTATCAGAGTTTATAATTAATTACTTGTAATAAATGTTTACTATTAATAAAAACAAACAAACAGTCTCCAGGCCACTTACCTTCTACGACCAGCTTGATGCTCTGGCTGACCTGACTGATAGAGTTGGTAAAGGTGCACACATACACCCCGCCATCTTCATGGTGTAAATCTACAATCTGAAACCAGATATATCAAGTGAACGACAGGGGCACTAGTTTTATTACAAAACTTATGATGGATATCAGGCTTTTATTAATCTTGTTAGAGTCACACACTATTTTTTATTTAAAAGCTAAATGTCCCTTTACTACTGACATCTATCTGAGTGGAGCAGTCTTAGCTTAGCCTAAAAGGTACACCTTTTTGTGAAACACCTTGATGTTTTTCCAAAATTAAGAATTTACAGTCTACTCAAAGTGTTTAATGTCACTGACTACAAAGACTAACATAGTCCAATAGTATGTAGTACAAACTATTTCCTTTTCACATTGTGCTAGTTGAGATTCTGTAGCAATGTGCTGGTTGAGACAGTATTCTTCAGGTCAAAGAACACAATGCGTTAGATGAGATGACTGCTGAGATAGTCACAATGGTGTTGTCACTTTCATCATCATGGTGTAGTTCTGTGTCTAATTCTATTGAATTAGAAACCATGGTATTTCAGAATAATTTAAGACTGTGATAACTGCTTATTATCTCATCACTATATCAAGTGGTAAAGGGAAGAAACTTAAAAACATATAAAAGCAGGATATGTGTATCTTGCTGAGGACCCACCTCTATTCTGTTTCCGTCCACAGTCTTCCTGCCCACGCTGTCCATGAGAGGTTCGCCATTCTTGGTCCAGGACACGGTGGGCGTCGGCATCCCTGATGCCTCACAGAACAAGGAGGCGCTGTCCCCGCGCTTGTGAATGAGGGTTGGTGTGGAACTGTTGGTGATACGTGGAGGATCTGTGGACAGAATACATTGGACATTTTAATTTTTAATTTTAATTTTAATGTAAGATCCAGTAGTAGATTTAATGTTTTATTATCTTAAATAGATTTTAAAGGCAAAGTGATATAAAGCCTTACTTCTTTTTGAAGTTCTCAATTTAATTCAATTAAATGTCTTTATTTCTTGGCTCACATTAACATAATAAACTAATTGTAAATATCTAAGGTAATTTACTAAATCTGAAAAATTTAGGTAAAATATTTATCTGACATTTTGTAGGAGTTAAATAAAAACCATGCAAGATTGAACTTTAGTAAACACAAATGTATCTGGCAGGCACAAAAGAGTGGAGGAAAGCACAGGGAGGGGGGCCAGAGGGGGGGGGGAGGGGGAAACATGAAAAGTCCAAGCTTAATGACCTTGAATGGAAAAAATAAAAAATAAAAAGACCTGAAATGCAACCCATTCTAAGAATTCCCAAATTCTCAGTCAGGTGAACAATGGGAAATCTTCAGCATGGCCACGCCACATATATATATCTGATAGAAACCAACACTTTGCCAATTTTTCTTATCAGTAGAACTTCTCCTTGTGGTGTCCTTTCCAAGAACGATACCATCACAAAACTTGTTCTTATTATCAGATATTCAATACTGACATTCTGTAAATGGACCCATCAGAGAAACTCCTTTTCCCCTAATATAGATCTAAAGTACTGTGTGCTGAAACAAACACAAGCTATAACTTCGTAATGCTCAGAACAATGGCTAATATGACCAGTGCTAGGGCAGTACCTGAAAAGACAAAGAGTTTCAGTAGTTCTTTAGCTCCTGTACCTCATTCTTTGATGAGATAAGCTATTCCTAAGTTGGAGCTGTAATACAAAGAACACAGGCATAATATTATTACATTGTATGTGGAGTCTTGAATAGTGGGAAGAAGGGGGTGGGGGTGGAGTTGGGGGGTTGGGGTGGGGTTATCTGTAAGAATCCACCTTGTGAAACAAAAAGTCAGAAAAAATTGCTAAAAGCACTCTTTACTGCTAACAACTAACATTAAAGTTGTTATGTTCTGTATTTTTATTCCTTCAACTGAACTTTTTAAAAATCATTCTCTGTTTCACTTGATATTGATTATTTACTTTCTAATACTAAAATTATATCTTGGTAGTTATTTCTGATTATAAGCCATCTGAACTGTCCACTGATAGAGCGACAAGCCCTGTAATCAATTGTATACGTATCCGACCTCTATCAATTCTAAGTAATTACATTATCTTCCACCTTATTTTTTGCAGTTCAGAAATTCTTGGTTATATATTCATTGGGGAGGCTGTATTGCTAGGCCTAAGAGCAAATTTGATTTCTTGGGTGAAGAGGACAGGGAATAAAGCACTGTGAGGTTTTCCTTTGAAAGTTCTCTTCCTAATGTTATTAATCTGGAGAGAGAGAGAGAGTGAGAGTGAGAGACAAAGAGAGAGAGAGAGAGAGAGAGAGAGAGAGAGAAGGGGAGAAGATGGGGAGGACAATTTCATTTGACTCAGCATTCATGTGCCATTTGAAACATAAATCCAATATCTTAACCTCTAAACTTAAGATACAGACACCTAAAAATGATTATTTTGACAGATATTTCCACAGTGGCCCGGCCGTCTAAAAGACGAGTTCTATTACAACATCTCCAAAGAACCAACCCACACAAAAATACCATCTTCCACATACAGGAAATGAAGTTAAACTTAATGAAAATGCCTTCTTTGGTTCTTACAAAAATGGAAAAAAGGACAAATTCAATAACTTCACTGTCAGTTCCAGATGGACAGGAGGTCCCATATGGCGTGCAGTGATCAATAACCCTTCTTTTTATTACTCGTACGGGGATAATATCATCTTTAAATTGACACAGTAACCATCTAAACAGAACAGGGCACAGTGTTTGATTTAACTAAATTTCCACTATTCATATCAAGTGGCTTTCTGTATCAGTTTAGCTACCGAATGGATAACAAAGACTTCTTACAAGAATGAAACGTCTCCTGGCTGCATTGGGATTCTAATCAAATACACTAATTCAGGAAAGAAGTATACTTTGTTTCCATGGGAAAATGTTGTCACAAACATTACATTCTATTTTCTTTACACTAGTCATCTGAGCTTGGAACTGAATTGATTATTTAATAGACAGTCAAATTTGCAGTTCTCTCACCCAAGTGCAGTTAAACCATTAATATCTTTAATCAAATTATGTACAAGGAGAGACACATGTACAAAAACAGGGAACGAACAGGGCGTCCCAAACCTGTGATCACTAAAGAAAATGTTTTAGTTTGAACTTTGTTAAAATTTCTACATATGAGACATTTTTAATAGTATGGTGGGGTGGAGGTGAGGACCCCCCTCCCCACCCCCACCGTGCCCTCTCTCACCAGCCACTCTCCAAAAACAGAGTCATAATATACAGGGAAACAAGATTCTGTGTTTAAAATGGTTATTCATAAAACAGCAGGTCAACATTTAGATCATAGATACATTCACAATATTCATATATGTACACACGCGTTGTTTCCACACATATATGCAAACATGTACTTTTCTACATACATACACACATTTATCCAGTGGGTACATTAAATTTCTTACTCAAAATTTAACTCATCTGAAAAAGAAATTCTTCTTCAATTGCTATGGTAAGAAATAAAGAACTAATTGTTACTGCCATCCACCAATAAAATTACCTGGAAAACCGTCAGTCTATGAACCTACCTCTGAATATATCTGACTGCAGTAAGGCGGCCGGCCCAGATATTGTCTCCATGACAATAAGAAAGCAGAACAGCCAGGCCATTACTGTCCTGGGATACGCCATGCTGCTATGTCAGTGTTCTTAGGTATATAAATATATATCTTCACTGTCTTAACCGTTAACCACTAACTTGATAGACAGAGCAAGACAAATAAGGAGATTGTGATCCAAACTATGGCAGTATTTCTCCTTCCAATCACTGCTCTGTCTCCACACGGTCTATAGGTATTTTTATCCTGATTGTTACGACACTGCTGGCAAGAATTTCTTACTCCCAACTGTGACTATATTTCCACACCGAATGTTTGAAAAATTTAAATACTACACGATACCAATGGTCAATTAATGTTGCCGAAAGCAACAATGCCATGAATGTTATTTGATCAATACCAAATTGGGGATCTTTTCTATCCATGGTAATACTTGGTACTAGGACGATACAAACTGTGCCAAATAGTCAAATGATCCGGCCAACTGCATCAAAGTTTTTTCACTTTTTCTGTTTTTATTCTATGTGCTGTAGCCCAGTTTATCAACAATAAAGTGAATGGTGATGTTTAAATGGACAAGGAGTTAGTGAAGACTTGGTATTGGTCTTTATACTGGACTGATGAAATAACCACATTTTCAGTCCAACATAGTGCAGAATTGTTTCCTAAGAGACCTAAATTGTATTAAGTCTTCACGGTTTTCTTTGTTAGTTTGCCAGACATGACAGAGTGAAGGTGAACACACGGTTCAGCAAGAACCCCAACATTAAGTGCATTCAATCCCAGGAGCACTTTCCATGCGTGCCAGTCAATACGGTATTCCTGTCAGCACATCACCTCTCCAAAATACTGGAAATCCTAAATGATTAAAACCTTGCCGTCCTCACACGTCAATTAGCCAATTACGAGCCCCCCTGCAGCACACTACCATCAGGGGGCAGCACCAACACCGTTCTCTTCTTATTTCAAAACAGCGATCAGCAAGTTCAGAGTTTTGAGGTTGCAGACTAATTATTCCAATCACTTATTTGCCTGGTAGGAAAAATGAAAAGATACACAATACAGTATAAATCAGCATGCAACCTGACAATAATATTTGATGATGAATAAGAGGAGAAGAGATAATCACATGGAAGCTTACCTAATCTTATACTAACACAACAAAAGAGGATCAGTTCTTTGTTATCCTGTTCTTTTTTTTTGTTTTCAATTTTTAATCACTTAGAAAACTGTAACTTTCAAAAAGTCTAAAATATATTTTCTCTGCCTTTTTTCTTTTGGACAATATCACATTTGCAACTCGCAAACTATGGCTGCAAAAATTTATTTAAGCATTAAACTGTAAGCTGCCAAAATCTGCTTTTATTAGCGAGTTCTAAATACAGCAGCTTTTCCACCAAGTTTTCCCTAATTCCACCTAAGGTTATCCCATAGTGACCTATTGGGAAAATTCTGGGAAATGAATTGGCTTTTTTCACACCATTTTTGCTGACAAATATATTTGCCAATGGCTGCTTTGCAGTAATTACAGTGATGACTTATCTTTACTTCCAGTTGAAAAGTCAATGGATGAACACTGCTTAACTTAATCCTTAATTTAGATTACCTGTAAATGGAGCGTGTTTCTTTCTAAAGAAAAAAACCAAAAACTTTAAAGGCATCTTGCACAAGATCACCAGTGTTTACCTTGCTTTTGGATTTAGTTCATATTAAATAAATTACATACCAGCTCACATATCAAATTACAAAGAAACACTGTGACAAGTAATTACTTTCCAAATGACAGTCATTGACAAAAAATTAAGGTTTTTAAGAATTAAACATTTTCCAAATTTAATTTTCTTTTTGTCGATAATAAAAACCAAATTATTCATAAAGCTGCACCAGATTAAACAACTAATAATGGGAAAATTGTAAGTTCTCCTTCTAATACAGTATAACAGGTTTAGTATTGGAGAGACTGGGGCAGGCAAATGCCATATTATGTCTGTGTAACTCCCTCAATCAATATCTGCACTACATATACCTACACTGAACTGGCAAGAGGGAGTTTCATGAAATCCTGCAATTAAGCACTTTTTCCAGTATTTCACCTAAATATTTAAGTGGTACTTTACCGGGATAGGGTGTGAAGACAAGAAAAATTTACCAATTACGCAGCCATACTTTAGCATTTCCTGATAAAAATTCTCATGGATTTTAAACAAAGATCTGATGAACACACTTTATCACCTTATAGCAACTAACTGAAGTCAAATATAGCAAATTTTCTTTGTAGCTTCATTTTACTTGAAGAATGAACTCAACAGTCTTTTTAAAGGCTTACAAAAAATAGGAAGATTTAAAATACAAAACCCCATGTTTAGTTAGTTTACTATTCACATACGCCAATACAGGGCAACCCCATCTACTCCTTCCTCGCTCTGTCTGGTCTCCCCAGTGCACGCTATATTCCAATTAAGCAAGTGTTGTGATCAAATTTGGATAGAATGAGCAGTAATTATCCATTGAAATGTGTGTCGTAGCTCACACCATAGGCTGAGAGCTGAATGCACTACTCAATAACCCGTCAAATTACATCTAGAAGACTTCATTAACTGGTGAGCCAGTTAACCGGTCAATACTTCCACCTTGTCGTGCACCTTCCTGGTGTTAACTGCAATCTTCCCAATTATTTCCTCTGCTCTCAGCACAGAAAACTGGTAGATGAATGAAAACTTGGTACAAATCCTGATAATGAATCTTACAGGAAGTCACTCCACCTCTGGCACATTAAAACCCTAGGCTGCATTTTCTGAGGAAAGCAAATTTCTAGGAACTTTTATAAAAGTGTTAATGAAATAGTTCACATCTGCTGTGTATACAGGGTGCTGAGGTCTCTCCCAACTGAGATGACTGGTTTCTCTCTTATGTCTCTACAGACCCGACTCAAAGACCAACCAGGAGTGAAAGAAAAAAGACGAGTCATATACGTAACTTAAAACGTGAGAATTCTTTATGGGCTGGTCAGATATCGACCAGTTAACATAGCCTTTGTCTCAGCCAATGAGGCGCAGGGTGTCTTCCTGGCCTCCTAGATATGAGATCTCTCTCCCTTCCCGTTATGAAAGGTTTGCTACCACCTCTCCCGAGGCCTGTTCATGCCCAGTCTTGGCTTGTTAAGACTAAGAACACGACCTGCTCTTGCTTAACGCAATTATCGTCATCAATATACCTCAAGGGAATGTATTGGCAACTAACAGCATGGAGAAATAGGAAAATTGTCAACTTTTGGATCCAAATAAATATATGATAAAATGAATGAAAGAAAAAACTAATCAAACTAGAGGATCAGAGAGNCGTGAGCATGTCGAATTAGACCAGAAAATTGGCAAAATCTCACGAATCCTCACGAATCCTGAAATTTCTCAATTCCTGGCGATTCTTGGGATTCGTGGTCTGTGTGAAATATGGGCCTTACAAAATTAAGCTGGGGTTTGTTAACTGTTCATCAATGAATGGATTATTTGTGCAATGTCTAAAAAATACATATATTGGATATTTTAATGTTGAAAATGAATTTTTTGTGTTCATGCCTTGTATGAATGAAACGATCTCTGGGTTCCACGGAATGGATAAATTTCCCAAAAACTAAAGGCAGAGACTGCAGAGCCAATGTGCTGCTTGCTGAAGCCTGATTTCTCCATATACCTCATTACAGGCTGTAATAAAGTATCCTGTGCATTGGGAGCAATTCAATTAACACAACAAATGTCTCCCCTGGGACAATCTGGCCTGTTTGTACTATCACTGAGACGTCTCTATGTTCTTACCATCCAGTGATGAAATATAGAAAGCTCCACAACAACCATTAGCTTACATGCTCAGTTCTACAGATATCCCCCCTTCACCCCACCCATCCCCACCTCTTTTACTTGGCAAGGAATCTAGTCCCACAATGGATGATTATATACAGCAGACTACAAACAGCAACATTGATATGTCAATCAGGGAATACTGAAATTATAGAATCATCAAACGAAATGGACAAAAACAGTTTACAAGACAGTCACCAGGAAGTTTCTAACTAATAGTCAAAGTGTTTGAGAACTGAGGTGTTATGTTTCTAAACCTCGATACTGCCACTAAATTGTTACCCAAACTGATACAAAATTTACACTCAAAAAGCAAAAGAACATTTCCAGCTTCATTTATGGCGACAACAGCAACATTTGACTAAGACATATTATGTTCTCACACACATTTAAGGCTCCATTTATCTTTTCACTCTGTATGACCATACGGTAAATTTATTTAAACTTACATTGAAACATAGACCCCATTTCCAGAGATTAGATTGATCTACTTTAGATCGACCTAACTCCCTGGGGGTTCACGCTAAATAGCTGTCAGCCGAGCGGACACGAAAGTTAATTACCCCCTTACAGCTTGTAGTAGGCGGGACGGACATTTAAGCCGGATTATCTGACTGTAATCTAGTGAGACTCCCCGCGGGGATAGATTGATCTAAAAGCTCAGGGAATATTCACACACAGCATAGCCTAATTTCTAAAATTGAAGTGTGCCCTTGTGTGTTACAGAAAATGTCTTTGTCCAGAAATTCCAGACACAATCTCAATCCAGAATACAACTGATTATAAACTGGGTACAAGATTCCCCACCTGCTGTAGCTGGCTTTAATTAATCAGCTCCTCATGTACTATCATGTTCATCAGTGCAAAAACATGGAAAATACTGCAGTTTATTTCTCTCTTAAACTGATTATGTCTTAAACTAATTATGTCTCCTGTTTCGATTATCTCTGTCAGATATCTGAAGTGGGAGAGTATCTGGCCTGCCATGTGGTACAGCAGATGATATTACTTTATCAGAGTGTATAATTAATTACTTGTAATAAATGTTAACCATTAATAAAAACAAACAAACAGTCTCCAGGCCACTTACCTTCTACGACCAGCTTGATGCTCTGGCTGACCTGACTGATAGAGTTGGTGAAGGTGCACACATACACCCCGCCATCTTCATGGTGTAAATCTACAATCTGAAACCAGATATATCAAGTGAACGACAGGGGCACTAGTTTTATTACAAAACTTATGATGGATATCAGGCTTTTATTAATCTTGTTAGAGTCACAGACTACTATTTTTATTTAAAAGCTAAATGTCCCTTTACTACTGACATCTTTCTGAGTAGAACAGTCTTAGCTTAGCCTAAAAGTTACATCTTTTTGTGAAACACCTTGATGTTTTTCCAAAATTAAGAATTTACAGTCTACTGAAAGTGTTTAAAGTCACTGACTACAAAGACTAACATAGTCCAATAGTATGTAGTATAAACTATTTCCTTTTCACATTGTGCTAGTTGAGATCCTGTAGCAATGTGCTGGTTGAGACATAAAGTATTCTTCAGGTCAAAGAACACAATGCGTTAGATGAGATGACTGCTGAGATAGTCACAATGGTGTTGTCACATCTCATCATCATGGTGTAGTTCTGTGTCTAATTCTATTGAATTATAAACCATGGTATTTCAGAATAATTTAAGACTGTGATAACTGCTTATTATCTAATCAATATATCAAGTGGTAAATGGAAGAAACTTAAAAACATATAAAAGCAGGATATGTGTATCTTGCTGAGGACCCACCTCTATTCTGTTGCCGTCCACAGTCTTCCTGCCCACGCTGTCCATGAGAGGTTCGCCATTCTTGGTCCAGGACACGGTGGGCGTCGGCATCCCTGATGCCTCACAGAACAAGGAGGCGCTGTCCCCGCGCTTGTGAATGAGGGTTGGTGTGGAACTGTTGGTGATACGTGGAGGATCTGTGGACAGAATACATTGGACATTTTAATTTTTAATTTTAATTTTAATGTAAGATCCAGTAGTAGATTTAATGTTTTATTATCTTAAATAGATTTTAAAGGCAAAGTGATATAAAGCCTTACTTCTTTTTGAAGTTCTCAATTTAATTCAATTAAATGTCTTTATTTCTTGGCTCACATTAACATAATAAACTAATTGTAAATATCTAAGGTAATTTACTAAATCTGAAAAATTTAGGTAAAATATTTATCTGATATTTGTAGGAGTTAAATAAAAACCATGCAAGATTGAACTTTAGTAAACACAAATGTATCTGGCAGACACAAAAGAGTGGAGGAAAGCACAGGGAGGGGGGCCAGAGGAGGGGGGGAGGGGGAAACATGAAAAGTCCAAGCTTAATGACCTTGAATGGAAAAAAAAACTGAAAAGACCTGAAATGCAACCCATTCTAAGAATTCCCAAATTCTCAGTCAGGTGAACAATGGGAAATCTTCAGCATGGCCACACCACATATATATATCTGATAGAAACCAACACTTTGCCAATTTTTCTTATCAGTAGAACTTCTCCTTGTGGTGTCCTTTCCAAGAACGATACCATCACAAAACTTGTTCTTATTATCAGATATTCAATACTGACATTCTGTAATGGACCCATCAGAAAAACTCCTTTTCCCCTAATATAAAGCACTGTGTGCTGAAACAAACACAAGCTATAACTTCGTAATGCTCAGAACAATGGCTAATATGACCCGTGCTAGGGCAGTACCTGAAAAAGACAAAGAGTTTCAGTAGTTCTTTAGCTCCTATACCTCATTCTTTGATGAGATAAGCTATTCCTAAGTTGGAGCTGTAATACAAAGAATGCAGGCATAATATTATTACATTGTATATGGAGTCTTGAATAGTGGGAAGAGGGGGGTGAGGGTGGAGTTGGGGGGTTGGGGTGGGGTTATCTGTAAGAATCCACCTCGTGAAACAAAAAGTCAGAAAAAATTGCTAAAAGCACTCTTTATTGCTAACAACTATCATTAAAGTTGTTATGTTCTGTATTTTTATTCCTTCAACTGAACTTTTTAAAAATCAGTCTCTGTTTCACTTGATATTGATTATTTACTTTCTAATACTAAAATTATATCTTGGTAGTTATTTCTGAACTGTCCACTGATAGAGCGACAAGCCCTGTAATCAATTGTATACGTATCTGACCTCTATCAATTCTAACTAATTACATTATCTTCCACCTTATTTTTTTCAGTTCAGAAATTCTTGGTTATATATTCATTGGGGAGGCTGTATTGCTAGGCCTCAGAGCAAATTTGATTTCTTGGGTGAGGAGGACAGGGAATAAAGCACTGTGAGGTTTTCCTTTGAAAGTTCTCTTCCTAATGCTATTAATCTTGAGAGAGAGAGAGACAGAGAGAGACAGAGAGAGAGAGAGAGAGAGACAGAGAGAGAGAAGGGGAAAAGATGGGGAGGACAATTTCATTTGACTCGGCATTCATGTGCCATTTGAAACATTAATCCAATATTTTAACCTCTAAACTTAAGATACAGACACCTAAAAATGATTATTTTGACAGATATTTCCACAGTGGCCCGGCCGTCTAAAAGATGAGTTCTATTACAACATCTCCAAAGAACCAACCCACACAAAAATATCATCATCCACATACAGGAAATGAAGTTAAACTTAATGAAAATGCCTTCTTTGGTTCTTACAAAAATGGAAAAAAGGACAAATTCAATAACTTCACTGTCAGTTCCAGATGGACAGGAGGTCCCATATGGCGTGCAGTGATCAATAACCCTTCTTTTTATTACTCGTACGGGGATAATATCATCTTTAAATTGACACAGTAACCATCATAACAGAACAGGGCACAGTGTTTGATTGAACTAAATTTCCACTATTCATATCAAGTGGCTTTCTGTATCAGTTTAGCTACGGAATGGATAACAAAGACTTCTTCCAAGAATGAAACATCTCCTGGCTTCATTGGGATTCTAATCAAATACGCTAATTCAGGAAAGAAGTATACTTTGTTTCCATGGGAAAATGTTGTCACAAACATTACATTCTATTTTCTTTACACTAGTCATCTGAGCTTGGAACTGAATTGATTATTTAATAGACAGTCAAATTTGCAGTTCCCTCACCCAAGTGCAGTTAAACCATTAATATCTTTAATCAAATTATGTACAAGGAGAGACACATGTACAAAAACAGGGAGTGAACAGGGCGTCCCAAACCTGTGATCACTAAAGAAAATGTTTAAGCTTGAACTTTGTTAAAATTTCTACATATGAGACATTTTTAATTTTAATAGTATGGTGGGGTGGAGGTGAGGACCCCCCCACCCCACCCTCGCCGTGCCCTCTCTCACCAGCAACTCTCCAAAAACAGAGTCATAATATACAGGGAAATAAGGTTCTGTGTTTAAAATGGTTATTCACCAAACAGCAGGTCAACCTTTAGATACATTTACAATATTCATACATGTACACACGCGTTACGTTTCCACATACATACACACGCATATTCAATGGGTATATTAAATACCTTACTCAAAATTTAACTCATCTGAAAAAGAAATTCTTCTTCAATTGCTATTGTAAGAAATAAAGAACTAATTATTACTGCCATCCACCAATACAATTACCTGGAAAACCTTCAGTCTATGAACATACCTCTGAATATATCTGACTGCAGTAAGGCGGCCGGCCCAGATATTGTCTCCATCACGATAAGAAAGCAGAACAGCCACGCCATTACTGTCTTGGGATACGCCATGCTGCTATGTCAGTGTTCTTAGGTATATAAATATATATCTTCACTGTCTTAACCGTTAACCACTAACTTGATAGACAGAGCAAGACAAATAAGGAGATTGTGATCCAAACTATGGCAGTATTTCCTCCTTCCAATCACTGCTGTGTCTCCACACGGTCTATCTCTTCCATAGGTATTTTTATCCTGATTGTTATGACATAGGCAAGAATTTCTTACTCCCAACTGTGACTATATTTCCACATCGAATGTTTGAAAAATTTAAATACTACACGAAACCAATGGTCAATTAATGTTGCCGAAAGCAACAATGCCATGAATGTTATTTGCCTTCAGTTGATCAATACCAAATTGGGGATCTTTTCTATCCATGGTCATACTTGGTACTAGGATGATACAAACTGTGCCAAATAGTCAAATGATCCGGCCAACTGCATCAAAGTTTTTTCACTTTTTCTGTTTTTATTCTATGTGCTCTAGCCCAGTTTATCAACAATAAAGTGAATGGTGACGTTTAAATGGACAAGAAGTTAGTGAAGACTTGGTATTGGTCTTTATACTGGACTGATGAAATAACCACATTTTCAGCCCAACATAGAGCAGAATTGTCTCCTAAGAGACCTAAATTGTATTAAGTCTTCACGGTTTTCTTTGTTAGTTTGCCAGACATGACAGAGTGAAGGTGAACACGGTTCAGCAAGAACCCCAACATTAAGTGCATTCAATCCCAGGAGCACTTTCCACGCGTGCCAGTCAATACGGTATTCCTGTCAGCACATCACCACTCCAAAATACTGGAAATCCTAAATGATTAAAACCTTGCTGTCCTCACACGTCAATTAGCCAATTACAAGCCCCCCTGCAGCACACTACCATCAGGGGGCAGCACCAACACTGTTCTCTTCTTATTTCAAAACAGCGATCAGTAAGTTCAGAGTTTTGAGGTTGCAGACTAATTATTCCAATCACTTATTTGCCTGGTAGGAAAAATGAAAAGATACACAATACAGTATAAATCAGCATGCAACCTGACAATAATATTTGATGATGAATGAAGGGAGAAGAGATAATCACATGGAAGCTTACCTAATCTTATACTAACACAACAAAAGAGGATCAGTTCTTTGTTATCCTGTTCTTTTTTTTGTTTGTTTTCAATTTTTTATCACTTAGAAAACTGTAACTTTCAAAAAGTCTAAAATATATTTTCTCTGCCTTTTGTCTTTTGGGCAATGTCACTTTTGCACCTCACAAACTATGGCTGCAGAAATTTATTTAAGCATCAAACTGTAAGCTGCCAAAATAGCAAGTTCTAAATACAGCAGCTTTTCCACCAAGTTTTCCTTAATACTACCTAAGGTTATCCCATAGTGACCTATTGGGAAAATTCTGGGAAATCAATTGGCTTTTTTCACACCATTTTTGCTGACAAATATGTTTGCCAATGGCTGCTTTGCAGTAAGTACAGTGATGACTTATCTTTACTTCCAGTTGAAAAGTCAATGGATGAACACTGCTTAACTTAATCCTTAATTTAGATTACCTCTAAATGGAGCGTGTTTCTTTAAAGAAAAAAACCAAAAACTTCAAAGGCATCTTGCACTAGATCACCAGTGTTTACCTTGCTTTTGGATTTAGTTCATATTAAATAAATTATATACCAGCTCACATATCAAGTTACAATGAAACACTGTGACAAGTAATTACTTCCCAAATGACAGCCATTGACAAAAAATTAAGGTTTTTAAGAATTAAACATTTTCCAAATTTAATTTTCTTTTTGTCGATAATAAAAACCAAATTATTCATAAAGCAGTACCAGATTAAACAACTAATAATGGGAAAATTGTAAGTTCTCCTTCTAATACAGCATTACAGGTTAACTATTGGAGAGATTGGGGCAGGCAAATGCCATATTATGTCTGTGTAACTCCCTCAATCAATATCTGCACTACATATACCTACACTGAACTGGCAAGAGAGTTTCATGAAATCCTGCAATTAAGCACTTTTCCAGTATTTCACCTAAATATTTAAGTCGTACTTTACTGGGATAGGGTGTGAAGACAAGGAAAATTTAGCAATTATGCAGCCATACTTAAGCATTTCCTGATAAAAATTCTCATGGATTTTAAACAAAGATCTGATGAACACACTTTATCACTTTATCTTCACCTGACTGAAGTCAAATATGGCAAATTTTCTTTGTAGCTTCATTTTACTTGAAGAATGAACTCAACAGTCTTTTTAAAGGCTTACAAAAAATAGGAAGATTTAAAATAAAAAACCCCTGGTTTAGTTAGTTTACTATTCACATAGGCCAATACAGGGCAACCCCATCTACTCCTTTCTCGCTCTCTCTGGTCTCCCCAGTGCACGCTATATTCCAATTAAGCAAGTGTTGTGATCAAATTTGGATAGAATGAGCAGTAATTATCCATTGAAATGTGTGTCGTAGCTCACACCATAGGCTGAGAGCTGAATGCACTACTCAATAACCCGTCAAATTACATCTAGAAGACTTCATTAACTGGCGAGCCAGTTAACCAGTCAATACTTCCACCTTGTCGTGCACCTTCCTGGTGTTAACTGCAATCTTCCCAATTATTTCCTCTGCTCTCAGCACAGAAAACTGGTAGATGAATGAAAACTTGGTACAAATCCTGATAATGAATCTTACAGGAAGTCACAGCACCTCTGGCACATTAAAACCCTAGGCTGCATTTTCTGAGGAAAGCAAATTTCTAGGAACTTTTATAAAAGTGCTAATGAAATAGTTCACATCTGCTGTGTATACAGGGTGCTGAGGTCTCTCCCAACTGAGATGACTGGTTTCTCTCTTATGTCCCTACAGACCCGACTCAAAGACCAACCAGGAGTGAAGGAAAAAAGACAAGTCATATACGTAACTTAATACGTGAGAATTCTTTATGGGCTGGTCAGATATCGACCAGTTAACATAGCCTTTGTCTCAGCCAATGAGGCGCAGGGTGTCTTCCTGGCCTCCCAGATATGAGATCTCTCTCCCCAACCGTTATGAAAGGTTTGCTACCACCTCTCCCGAGGCCTGTTCATGCTCAGTCTTGGCTTGTTAAGACTAAGAACACGACCTGCTCTTGCTTAACGCAATTACCATCATCAATATACCTCAAGGGAATGTATTGGCAACTTATAGCATGGAGAAATAGGAAAATTGTCAACTTTTGGGTCCAAATAAATATATGATAAAATGAATGAAAGAAAAAACTAATCAAATAAATTTGCAAAGTGACAGATATCTTTTTATATTTTGGTCCTTCATAACTGCTGATGTATGCAGAAACTTTAAGCGATGAGAGAGAGAGAGAGAGAGAGAGAGAGAGAGAGAGAGAGAGAGAGAGAGAGAGAGAGAGAGATACCAAATTACTACATTTTTAACAATTGTTTATGCAAAAATTGTGTTAAGTACACAGTAATAATTATGTCTATATTGAGAATTATAAAGAAATTAACATATCATTTTTACTTTTATAACTGCACTAAAAACCAGACTGTAAAATATCCCGAAACTAGCACCACACTGATTACTTTGGTTCTTCCCACTGATGGCTGATTGGTTAAATCAATGACAGATGTCAATCATAATTACCACTTGCCCCGCCTTCTTATCTCTAACATAGTGATAAGCAGGAGGCCCAAGGGTTAATTAATTTAACAGACTAATTAGGAAAAGTTGTCAGCCTATTTCAAACTAGGGCACAATTAGGATAAAAACTGGGAAATATGTAACTGGTATCATGATATTTTCTACACCAAAAAAAATCACTCTGACATTTTGGTGATTAATGGCTTGTATTTCTTGATAAATACATCAACAGACAATGTAGACAATGTAGACAATGTAGACAATATAGACTAGGTTTTATGACAACACAATTCATTTTGTAGATCACTTCAACACAGAATAAAAATGTACTTTACATGAAGTCTTTGCTGGATAATATTTCAAAATGGCATGATGATTCAACCACAAACAAAACAACTGCTATTCCAGAAGACTATTTCATACATATTTTTCACAAATTTCTAACTTGAAAACCTATTTAGAAGACACGCAAAGGAAACATGACATACAAATTTTCATAACATAGGGCGGTAACGCATACCACATTGTAGTGTACAAATATAATCAGCAATTTATCAGCATCCTCATATTGTCATGTTAACAAACCAACCACTTTAAATATAAGTAGCATTTCAACTGATTGAAGAAAAAAGCCATTATATTCCAGACATCAGAAAACAGATACTTGGCAGACATCTCGCCCACCACTTATTGTAACAACTGCTTTAGAGTACAATCTCTGGGAAGTGCAAAATGGCCGCTGTAATCAAATATCCTTTTTTTTTAAACAATGCCTCTTTTTGACAAACAGTGCTATGTCAATAAGCATTACGTAAGTGTTTTCAGTGACCTATCTGTACCTTACATATTATAGACGATATTACACCTTCTTCATATAACTTTACCCAGGGATGCTCTACTAGTGTGGTAACTTTAGCCAGGGATGCTCTACTAGTGTGGTAACTTTAGCCAGGGATGCTCTACTAGTGTGGTAACTTTAGTCAGGGATGCTCTACTAGTGTGGTAACTTTACCCAGGGATGCTCTACTACTGTGGTAACTTAGCCAACTCTGCCTTCATTCTAGTGAAATAATGGTAATGGCTGCCACAAAGAATCAGGTGACCAGACACAGGGAGTTTTAATAGCACCAGTCAGCGGCCATCAGCACAAACCAGAAATAAAATCATTTTCTCAAGAATTTCAGACAAGTGAAGGTTGTGTTCTCAGACATTGGTGGTGGGTTATCTTGGTACCCTGCCATTTTCTTACAATGTCTGACTGATGAGCTAGGCAGCAGTTGTAATCCTTTTGTCCCGGCCACAGCCAACAGGTAATAGAGGTAAACCTCCAACTTCTAGACAGGTTTGTGCTAATTTCTATCATGTGACCTACTGAGATGAACTGTTCTAAGTTAGTTCTACACAACTTGAGTAGAAACACAACTTCAGAATATCTTTATTTTGACAGATGAGCCGTGCTTTACCCATAGGAGATGTCACATGGTAAACATCTGGTCTCAGGAGATGTTACGTAAAATCTTTAACTTGTCAACATTTCCTAATGCTTCCTAAAGAAACTATCCAAGTCAGAGATAGCAGGATGACTGTTTTGTATTCAAAGCCATGTAGTCAGAGGTTATCCTTCCCTGTTGGCTTTACCACATTATTCTGAGCCAATCCCAGAAGTTAACAAGAAGATATTCAGGTGAAAACAGATGGTAGTAGGCATCATATGGTCATTTACTAAAGAGAATGTGAACTATCAGTCAAACCTAGAACAAAAACCTTCCACAGATCTTGAGATGAAATGAGGATGAAAAACCCTCTTTATCCTGAAAGTTACCTGAGAGAAAAATAGACCTTTTTAAGATCTATAGGTCACTGGAAACACTGGTAGCCTTATTCAATTTTAACAACTGGGAAATGACCATTAATTGAACTGGCAGTTTGAGAAAATGCTTGCTAATGGTTTTCTGCACTTATTAATAGAAGCAAAATTGGCAGCTAAAAATTACACCCGACAAATGAGTAATTGTTGTTAAAACTTTAATATCTGGTGCATGCACGTTTATCTTTGGTAATCCGTGACCATGTGAACTTGCTAGAAATAGATTTCAATATACCTGACTGAGAGCTTAGAAATATCTTCCTGATCTGTATACAGAATTCTACAGCATTGACTATGTAATCAACAAAATATTTTTTCCAAAATGTCTTTGGTGTCTGATTAGAAATAACTGGAAGCAAGAAAAATAATCATTTGTGCATTAATTTATCTAATATAGACTTCCTGACCCCCTGAAGTCATAAAATAGGTTTCATTTATGGCTGTATGCATGGTTAAACTGATTTGTGGTCAACAGACTGTAACAAACTCAAGTTTCATTTCTATTCCAAAATTCCATAGACACAGATATAATCTTATCTCATTAATTGAGAAATGGCCACAGTGTACAGTGTATTCGCTCAGACAGAACATCATTACAACAGCCGTAAAACACCACTGGATTGCGTAAAACAGGCAGACAATGGCATTTAATGCTTAGCGTCCATTTGAATTTTTAATGCTCCATGTCCACTTGAATTTCCTTCATTGAAACGTTATTAATGATCTTTTACAAAACACTATGGCAATGTAAAGGAAGCAGAAAAAAAATCTAAAATGGTATGTCGTAAAAGACATGATATTTGAAAACTAAAATTTACATTCTGTTTGCCCTGTGAGAAAAAGATAATCCACTTGTAACCATGCGGCAACTAAGATGCAATACTTAGCTTCTGAAAGAATAATGAGCAAGAAGTGCAGTTTTCTGTTTGACTGCATAACAATGATAAAGAAACTTCACTAAAGCTAGTCCCTGGAAGACAAAAACCTTTTAACAATTAGGACTATAGTTTGCTATTCAAGGAAACCAATGCTTGGTGAGAGCTTTTTAATTGTTTCACACCACAGAATATTAAAAATGATACAGCTTTCATGGATAATTATTTTTTATTCATTAAGAGAGGCATTTTTTCAACATTGTAAAATTATTTGAATTAAATGCTTATACCAAGAAAATTTCCAACATTTAAAACATTGTGTAATACTATAGATGTAGTTGACATGTTAGGGAACCTGTTTTATGCTGTGGACTATGGTACAGGATCACAACACTGTAACAGGTGGTCTGCCATGAAATGTGGTACAGGATCATGACACTGTACCAGGTGGTCTGCCATGAAATGTGGTACAGGATCACAACACTGTAACAGGTGGTCTGCCATGAAATGTGGTACAGGATCATGACACTGTACCAGGTGGTCTGCCATGAAATGTGGTACACAATCACAACACTGTACCAGGTGGTCTGCCATAAAATGTGGTACAGGATCACAACACTGTACCAGGTGGTCTGCCATGAAATGTGGTATAGGATCACGACACTGTACCAGGTGGTCTGCCATGAAATGTGGTACAGGATCACGACACTGAACCAGGTGGTCTGCCATGAAATGTGGTACACAATCACAACACTGTACCAGGTGGTCTGCCATGAAATGTGGTACAGGAATCATAGTGCAATATCATGCTCTTGAAAGCAGAAAAAGGTAAAAGTACATTTTAACTGAAATAAAAAAATACAGTACTATCAAATTCAATTCCCTGAAAAGCTACCATCATATCTTTGATATAATTAGTCACTATGCAATGCCCTGGTGTTCCTTTGTTTCATATTAACCAGTCAATATAGCGACTTGATTACTGATGGCTAAAGTATTACTTTGTCCTAAACTCGTTTAAAGGCACGAAGATTCCATAGAAGTCCTATCCATCTTAATCCAGAGACGACTGACCTAGACTCAGTAAATCATGCTAGAGAAAAAAAACTCCCTTTGATGAGATAAACCAATCTTCATTATTTTCTTAGACATATACTTGAGGATATTATCAATAAGTGCCCTACACAAAAAGACTGTCCAAAAACAAAGCATGCTTCAAGCTAAGCTATAATGTCAAGTCTTGTCTCAAGACAAAAATTACCCGCAGAAAACTGCAGTCTAAGTGGCTGGCTCGTAAACCAAATAAAATGCTGTATTTGTAAGAAAACATGATGACCAATTTGAGGCAGACAAGTGTCTCTTTTTAAAAATGGAACTATAGATCAAAGATTGAGTTTTGAACAGAATCAGGAAAAATTGAACTATTGGAAAATTCAGAAAAAAGCAATCATTAATCAGAAAAACGCTCTTTCATTTCAGTTGGTATCATATAATTATGTCCCTAGTATGACTTGAATACAACTTACTTAATCCAACACAGATATTTCTTACTTTCTTAGATATAAATTACTCTCAGGAAAGAGACTTTGGTTTTATCTTGGTACAAATTGACAGTCTTAGAAAGGATTGGTGATAAGATATCTGGGAAACAGAGATGCCTTTCAGTCTCTCAGCAAAATTCCTTCCCTTCCTAAAAAAGATTTGGAAAGCTGATAACATTAAATGCTACAAATTAGTATTCCACTTGCTCTGCTTTCCAAAGCTTATAGTTTTATATGCCAGGCATATATACATATAAGCCATGTCAATTTACAATCAAGCTGGACAAATAGTTCAGACAATTATCAAATAAAACAGAATGATATGCAAGACTTTGTTAAAATATTGAGTTTTGTAAAGCCAAAAACATGTTATTAAATATCACTCTGCACGATAATGCCATATATATGAAGTGGTCAAATAAAACTGTGTTAAAAATTAATGGAATTTTCCCATGAAAATGGACATTTTTTGAAAACTAAAGGAAGTATGATACTGCACTAACCTGAACCTGAAATAGTCTTAATGACAATTTTACTATACAGATGACTGTAGAACCAAAATGCCCCAATAAGGCATCGTGATGGCTGTCCGGGCCAGTCAGCAAGTCCCTGGGGCACATTTCTTTAGTGGAATTCTTAACAGTTCAAAATGTATCCCACAAGGCTCAAATGGGAAAACCTTGCCAAAAAGTCACAAATCAAGTCTCCTCTTAATGCCATCAGAAGTAGGAGTTGTATTTGTCATAATATTCTCTCTTGGTTTCATATTTTGTTCTAAATGACACACAGACAGTAAATGCCCAGTGGTTGCTAAACTTCATCCACAGAACACAATACTATATAGTATTCCCCCTGTGCAGAGGACACACTCTCGACTCTGTGATCAAACCTAACCAGATGAATCAGTGAAAGGATAAATATTTTCTTCCGAGATTTCTTTTGCCATAAAACACAAAAGCGCTGTACACAGAGGTCACCATGGAAATATGAAGGGTAGTTAATATAGTGAAATGTAAAGCTCTCCAAAGGATTTCATCACTTAAACAACAACCAAACTGACTTATTTTACCTGAAATGTCAATGGCTTTCCCTGGAAGAAAAAGTACTAATGAAATTCTAGTAAATTACAAAGTTTATTGAATTCAGTGGCTTTGGCCTCTTAAGGTATTTTAAAGGTTAAAATCTCATCAAGAAGGGCAATTTAAGTCAGAGTGCACATGTCATTCATGGCCCAGGAGACACTGGTTTTCATTTTGATTTTCTACCATTTCCCTCGCCTGTTTTCAATCCCACCATGCTCTGGGGCTACTTGCCCCTGGGTAATCATGCTAAGAGCAGCTTTCTAAGAAATCCAAAGAAACAGAATCACAGTCCTGGACAGTTTGAATTAAAAACAAAAGTTATCCAAAAAAAAAAAAAAAAAAAAAAAAAAAAAAAAAAAAAAAAAAAAAAAAAAAGCTTTACCTGATTGTAAACAGAAAAAGCCCCCAAAAATCTTAGTAATTTGTCACATTTGCAACCCTCCCAGAATTGTTTACTGCTCCAAATGTCTGTTTGTTTTGTTGAGCAAACTGAATGAAGCAGCAACTACCATACTTGCCACTGACTGCTTTCTGCTCAGCACGAGTCCTAAATTTAGGATGTACTTGGCTTGAATACAATAACTTCCGTCATAACTGTGACCAGGGAGTATTAAGGTGTCTGCAGATATAAGAGATAATGACTTGAAAAGGCTTTAGAAAAAAATCAAAACACAACTTCCAGTAACTGTATATGACATCATTCCCTCCCTGTACTCATAAGAAATATGGACAATCCGTTTCCCATAGACATATTTTATCCACCAAACCAATTATACTTGATTTTCTGAATTTGATTTTTTTTATTAAAACAACTTTACAGGGGCTGTTAACATTTAACAAAAGAACATAAAACGACACTTTCATTAACTCAAACTAATTACAATCCAGTTTTCCCTGCAGACAAAATCAATCAAGTAATAGTTTGGAACAATTTGTTCATTCCCCAAGTGGATATTTCTTGACTGGAAACAAACGTTACAACAGCGAGCGCTGGTCTCAGATTAACTATTCGCATGCAGCTGTTTCTTGCAGGCTTTTTTCTGTTTTTAGTGTGAAGAACAAATTCTTAAAGAGCAAATAACCATCAATAAATAAAGATTAAGAAGCACCAAGTAGAACCATTGTAAAACCAGTCATGAACAAATTATGGAAATAGTGAGAGATATTCACTTCATTCCTTCAACAAAAACACTGATCTAAAATACTGAAAAAAAATTAATCAAGGTTCATACACATAAATTCACTAAACACCTGTATTGTCTGAAGTATGCTAAATTATCACTCACAAAATTTAAACACCTTCCCTGCTGCATACATTTCAAAATTTCAGAACTGATAAATTCAGAAAAAAAATTACAGAATCCATGACAAACATTCAAAAGCATCTAAGCCCATTAAGAATTTTTAACTATTTTGGAAATTAAAACACAAATCTTCACCCTGCATTGAACAATAAAAGGTATCTCCCTTCTAAACTTTTATCAGGATTTCTCATTGCTTGCTATTAAACTAAAATGTCACTGACTAAAGTGACAATTACTGTTGACATGCCAGTCCACAGTGGAGAGCTCTGGTGACATTCTGTTTTCTGATACAGGCAAAATAATCAGCCATTACAGAGGACACTGCAAGAAAATTTGAAATGAAGTCTTTTCATGCAGAGATAACAAGTTACAGATAGTGTGGATGAAGTCCCAGAGACGAAGATAAGTGGGTTTTTCCTCATTACATCTGTCAGATCTAATCAGAGAGAAGTCAAATATCTAATTTAGGTACAAAGTCATTAACAAGTCAAGGGCATTTCATCTGGCAGATTATTGTAGGGTTAAATTCATTATTTTTACATTTTCTTTACATTTACAGTTTTTTTTTCAAATAGCATTTGTAACTCCTCTCTTCTTCCACACATATGCACATGCACAAATGCATGCTCACACAAACACACACACGAACTTCTCAGTCCCTTGCTCCTTCCTATACATACTCTATCAACACTAAATACAACTTAAATTCCATGAAAGAATTTACTTAATTTTTTCAGTCACTACAAAAAACTCTCCACTATTTTGATGCAGATGAAAGTGCTGCTTTTCTGTCCGAATGCCCCCCCCCCTCACCTTAGCCGCTACCTCATCAATACATGCTCCACCATTAACCAATCAACCCAGATAAAAGCTACCAGTGCAAATGGATATTTGCAATTCTACTTTCTCTCTGTATTTTGTGTTTGCTCTTTTCTCTTGTGTCAGGCTGTCCACATAGCCCGCAGCTGAGGTTATCACAGTTGATTTAACTTCCTGATCCTTAACAAGAATACTGACCCCCAGAGGTAACAGACAGAAGACTGGGCAGGAGGTGGGGGGAGGGGGGGAGGAGGGGGTGGCGGGGTGGGGAGGGGCAGTTGAGAGAGTGGGGGGGTGGGGAGGCACAGAAGATGTGGTACATATGACAGGTATGTGTTGTGGGGCAGGTAGTTACAACTGTTCCTCTTTCATCATTTTCATGTTTATGATCAAAAATCTACACCTTAGGTCTTAAAATTTTTAACACATAAACATCTATGATAAAACAGATAACTACACATTTCTTAAATGGAATAAGTGTTCATCCACATAGGAGACATAATTTGTAAACTAAAATTCTTTAGTTAACTGACAACTTTTTATCCAACATAACCAAACTATTATAACAATATTCTCTCATTTCACATTCTTTATTTCAAGATGGCTGCTCCTCCATATAAACTCCTTTCTTATCTACCAATCTTTAGATACTGTTAATAATTTATAACATATCTTACACTGAAATAAATCAATGTCTATAAAATCACATTTTCTTCTCCAAGTTCAGAGAGGTATGTCTGATCTCCTCAATTAATATCTGGAGAGAGACTCATCCCTAATATTCATTATCAGAGCTAGTAATGTCATCAGAAAGTGAGAGAGAGAGAGGCGAAAATCATCTGTATTGATGATCTGCTACAAAAACTTAATCAACTCCATTTTTCCCAACAATCCATAATTAATATCCTCATTAATAACCCATTTATCTGCATGTGGAGTTAATTAAAAGATGTGCGGACCCATTACCTGTTCTCTGCGATTGGATTCCTGCTAACAACAAAGAAAGCGGCAAGATCCATGAGGTAAAAATCATCTTCTTCTTCTTTCTAACCATTTTAGTCTGAGCTGTTCAGTTCAGGCAGACTACGGGCTGTTCAGAGTCACAAATTATAGACACACTGTCATAATGCATCAATATCTCTGCCTTTTTTTGAAAGACAAGGTCTTCCGACGAATATTGGAAGCAGTATAGCAGGCTGTCAAACAATAAAAATGTGATATCCGTAGTCGTCTGCTTCATCCACGCAAAATAGCTGCATCCTCTACTGAAGGAAAAAATAAGCCACAAATAACATTTTGTCATAAATACATGTCTAAAAATGACAAAGTTTTAATGTGCATTTTAAAAAAGAAAAAGAGATATAAAAAACTACCCACATTCTGTACTTAGCAGATCTTTCAATGGCGCCCCTATGTCACAATTCTGTACTGAGACAGGCTAAACTTGATGAATGACTCTTTTTCATTTTCACATTTCTTTTACTACACATATACTATATTTTTGGATTATTAATTTTTCATTTTTAATAAGAACAACATTTATTTATTGTAAAAACAGTCAACTGAGTGTCCCCCTCCATGTCAACTGAGTGTCCCCCTCCATGTCAACTNTGCAATTGCAACCCTCCCAGAATTGTTTACTGCTCCAAATGTCTGTTTGTTTTGTTGAGCAAACTGAATGAAGCAGCAACTACCATACTTGCCACTGCCTGTTTTCTGCTCAGCACGAGTCCTAAGTTTAGGATGTACTTGGCTTGAATACAATAACTTCCGTCATAACCGTGACCAGGGAGTATTAAGGTGTCTGCAGATATCAGAGATAATGACTTGAAAAGGCTTTAGAAAAAAATCAAAACACAACTTCCAGTAACTGTATATGACATCATTCCCTCCCTGTACTCATAAGAAATATGGACAATCCGTTTCCCATAGACATATTTTATCCACCAAACCAATTATACTTGATTTTCTGAATTTGATTTTTTTTTATTAAAACAACTTTACAAGGCCTGTTAACATTTAACAAAAGAACATAAAACGACACTTTCATTAACTCAAACTAATTACAATACAGTTTTCCCTGCAGACAAAATCAATCAAGTAACAGTTTGGAACAATTTGTTCATTCCCCAAGTGGATATTTCTTGACTGAAAACAAACGTTACAACAGCGAGCGCTGGTCTCAGATTAACTATTCGCATGCAGCTGTTTCTTGCAGGCTTTTTTCTGTTTTTAGTGTGAAGAATAAATTCTTAAAGAGCAAATAACCATCAATAAATAAAGATTAAGAAGCACCTGGTAGAACCATAGTAAAACAAGTCAGGAACAAATTATGGAAATACTGAGAGATATTCACTTCATTCCTTTAACAAAAAACACTGATCTAAAATACTGAAAAATTTAATCAAGGTTTATACACATAAATTCAATAAACACCTATATTGTCTGAAGTATGATAAATTATCACTCACAAAATTTAAACACCTTCCCTGCTGCATACATTTCAAAATTTCAGAGTTGATAAATTCAGAAAAAAATTACAGAATCCATGACAAACATTCAAAAGCATCTAAACCCATTAAGAATTATTAACTATTTTGGAAATTAAAACACAAATCTTCACCCTGAATTGAACAATAAAAGGTATCTCCCTTTTAAACTTTTATCAGGATTTCTCATTGCTTGCTATTAAACTAAAATGTCACTGACTAAAGCGACAATTACTGTTGACATGCCAGTCCACAGTGGAGAGCTCTGGTGACATTCTGTTTTCTGATACAGGCAAAATAATCAGCCATTACAGAGGACACTGCAAGAAAATTTGAAATGAAGTCTTTTCATGCAGAGATAACAAGTTACAGATAGTGTGGATGAAGTCCCAGAGACGAAGATAAGTGGGTTTTTCCTCATTACATCTGTCAGATCTAATCAGAGAGAAGTCAAATATCTAATTTAGGTACAAAGTCATTAACAAGTCAAGGGCATTTCATCTGGCAGATTATTGTAGGGTTTAATTCATTATTTTTTACATTTTCTTTACATTTACAGTTTTCTTTTTTTCAAATAGCATTTGTAACTCCTCTCTTCTTCCACATATATGCACAAATGCATGCACACACAAACACACACACAAACTTCTCAGTCCCTTGCTCCTTCCTATACATACTCTATCAACACCAAATACAAGTTAAATTCCATGAAAGAATTAACTTAATTTTTTCAGTCACTACAAAAAACTCTCCACTATTCTGATGCAGATGAAAGTGCTGCTTTTCTGTCCAAATGCCCCCCCCCCCACCTTAGCCGCTACCTCATCAATACATACTCCACCATTAACCAATCAACCCAGATAAAAGCTACCAGTACAAATGGATATTTGCAATTCTACTTTCTCTCTGTATTTTGTGTGTTTGCTCTTTTCTCTTGTGTCAGGCTGTCCACATAGCCTGTAGCTGAGGTTATCACAGTTGATTTAACTTCCTGATCCTTAACAGGAATACTGACCCCCAGAGGTAACAGACAGGAGACTGGGCAGCAGGTTGGGGGGAGGGGCAGTTGAGGGAGTGGGGGGTGGGGGTGGGGGGAGAAGGGGCGGTTGAGGGGGTGGCGGGGTGGGGAGGCACAGAAGATGTGGTACATACGACAGGTGTATGTTGTGGGGCAGGTAATTACAACTGTTCCTCTTTCATCATTTTCATGTTTATGATCAAAAATCTACACCTCATGTCTTAAAATTTTTAACATATAAACATCTATGATAAAACAGATAACTACACATTTCTTAAATGGTATAAGTGTTCATCCACATAGGAGACATAATTTGTAAACTAAAATTCTTTAGTTAACTGACAACTTTTTATCCAACATAACCAAACTATCATAACAATATTCTCTTTCATTTCACATACTTTATTTCAAGATGGCTGCTCCTCCATATAAACTCCTTTCTTATCTACCAATCTTTAGATACTGTTAAAAATTTATAACATATCTTACACTGAAATAAATCAATGTCTATAAAATCACACATTTTCTTCTCCAAGTTCAGAGAGGTATGTCTGATCTCCTCGATTAATATCTGGAGAGAGACTCATCCCTAATCTTCATTATCAGAGTTAGTAATGTCATCAGAGAGAGAGAGAGAGAGAGAAGGAAGGAAGGAGAGAAAGAGGAAGAAAAAGAGGAGATAATCATCTGTATTGATGATCTGCTACAAAAACTTAATCAACTCCATTTTTCCCAACAATCCATAATTAATATCCTCATTAATAACCCATTTATCTGCATGTGGAGTTAATTAAAAGATGTGTGGACCCATTACCTGTTCTCTGCGATTGGATTCCTGCTAACAACAAAGAAAGCGGCAAGATCCATGAGGTAAAAATCATCTTCTTCTTTCTAACCATTTTAGTCAGAGTTATTCAGTTCAGACAGACTACGGGCTGTTCAGAGTCACAAATTATAGACACACTGTCATAATGCATCAATATCTCTGCCTTTTTTTGAAAGACAAGGTCTTCCGCCGAATATTGGAAGCAGTATAGCAGGCTGTCAAACAATAAAAATGTGATATCCGTAGTCGTCTGCTTCATCCATGCAAAATAGCTGCATCCTCTACTGAAGGAAAAAATAAGCCACAAATAACATTTCGTCATAAATACATGTCTACAAATGACAAAGTTTTAATGTACATTTTAGAAAAGAAAAAGAGATATAAAAAACTACCCGCATTCTGTACTTAGCAGATCTTTCAATGGCGCCCCTATGTCACAATTCTGTACTGAGACAGGCTAAACTTGATGAATGACTCTTTCATTTTCACATTTCTTTTACTACACATACACTATATTTTTAGATTATCAATGTTTCATTTTTTAATAAGAACAACATTTATTTATTGTAAAAACAGTCAACTCAGTGTTCCCTTCCATGTCAACTCAGTGTCCCCCTCCATGTCAACTCAGTGTTCCCTCCATGTCAACTCAGTGTTCCCTCCATGTCAACTCAGTGTTTCCCTCCATGTCAACTCAGTGTCCTTCTCCATGTCAACTCAGTGTCCCCCTCCATGTCAACTCTGTGTCCCCCTCCATGTCAACTCTGTGTCCCCCTCCATGTCAACTCAGTGTCCCCTTCCCTGTCAACTCCGTGTCTCCCTCCCTGTCAACTCCGTGTCCCCTTCCATGTCAAATCAGTGTCCCCCTCCATGTCAACTCAGTGTCCTCCNTGTCAACTCTGTGTCCCCCTCCATGTCAACTCAGTGTCCCCTTCCCTGTCAACTCCGTGTCTCCCTCCCTGTCAACTCCGTGTCCCCTTCCATGTCAAATCAGTGTCCCCCTCCATGTCAACTCAGTGTCCTCCTCCTGTCAACTCAGTGTCCCCCTCCATGTCAACTCAGTGTCCCCTTCCTGTCAACTCAGTGTCCCCCTCCATGTCAACTCAGTGTCCCCCTCCATGTCAACTCAGTGTTCCCTCCATGTTAACTCAGAAGTAAACTATAAACTGATATCAGAAAAACCTGCAGATCTGTACAAGTGACCACTGTCCTGTGCAATATTACCTGGATCATATATATTACCTGTAGCCCACTGTAACTATCTAACTCGATCACAGGGCGTATTACCTGGATCACATATGTTACCTGTGCCCCCCTCTTAATGTCTACCTGGATCACAGGTGTGTTAAACCATCCCCCAGCTGTCCGGTGTGACATTACCATACTGTTCTCTACAGCTATATATACTGCTATATCTACCTCTGTGTAACTAAAATCCTTCCTTAGAATATCTCCAAATAGAACCCTCAGCAGTTTAGTATAAACATTGTTATTGCCAGGAGAGATTTCTGTTCTCTGACAAAACTGGCAGGATCAATTCTTTATAAGACATCCAGTGGGAGACTGGGAGACAGCATCTCTGGATTCCGAGACCTCCCATTCCCTGCAGCAAGCAGGCAGAAATCATTTCCTAGACTATGTCCTCTCTCTGTAATTTCTCTCCCGGGAATTGTCACTGGTTTCCTTGACAATGTCCTGTTCTATTAGCGTACAACTTGAGGGCAGTTGTCTTACTAGCACTGTAATACAGTATGTGTTCCATTGTCTGGTCTGGCGGACCACGCGTCTTCTGGGACAGGGTCAATATCACCTGCAGGTCATGTTACTGTTCAATATCCTCATTAGCCTCTGTAGATGCAACTTGAACTGGAAATACCACTTGGGATAAAAAAGAATAAGAGATCTAAGAGGTCTCAACAGAAAATTGGTAATCAGCTTCCATTGCCCAACAATGCTCAAATTACTGCTGCCAGAGGTAATAGTTTGTCTCCTCTCTCATGGCAAGCCCGTGGTTATGTATTGATTCCAGCCGATCTGCCGAGCTTTTAACTGTGTCCTTCCAGAGATTCATCTTTTAAATGTCAGCAGACTTAATACTTGCAAAAAAGTACTTTGTACAAAAAAGTAATTTGTTCTGTCTGGGAAACTAACTGGATTGAATTCTTTGGTCTGTCTATTTATCTTTTTTCAAAAAAGAAAAAAAAAAAGATTTGAATCATTGAAAGCTGAGGCATAACTTCAGGGCTTTTCAACATTTTAAAGTTTTTAATAGTGGGTAAGTACTTCTCATTATAAAGTATAAATAAATGAAGTATGAAGGATAAAAAAGTTGATGTTTATCAAACTTCATTAAATCTGAATTTTTGTTTGAAATGTATTAAATAGAAAATCATTAAAACACATATTTTATAGATTATTATTAGACTATTTGGGGTCTGATTCAGCCCTGACATGAACCCCCCACCCCCCCCACCCCCACCCCCCCCTGCACACTAGGTGGTTCTTAAATAGTTTTAACTTGGGCCCATCTGCTGCACTGGTCCCCCCCTGGTACCTCTCCCTCTATTGGACTTATTTGTGGTTGCCTAGCAACAGCTCATCAAATGACCATCTCTGGTCCAATGGTAGACAAGAATCAATGCTGTAATAACTGAAACTTTCCACTAATGACCCATGAATCTTGATTAAACTACACTTCTTCTCCACTCTACCACTGAGGGATGGAAGCCTCCTCTTCTGCCGAGGCTCTGGCCCTTAATGAAGTGCACGCTTGAAATGGCTGATAATAACAAATCTGGGCTGAAGTACTTGATAAAAATATATTTGTCTCCAATGTTTATATGCTTGACCTGTGCCGGCATTACTTTTATGTGTAATCACCATTAATTACCTTCAAAGAGATATGTATTCATCCAATTGTATTTCTCTGCCAATATTGGATAAAATAGCTGATCACACTGAATGAACCCACAGCAGTTGAACTGCAGAATCTAAGGCATAAAAAAGTTGCATTTTTCACCAACATGTATATCGCAGTTTAAAAAATATATATATTACTCTCACTAGAAAGATATATATCAGAATTTCTTCAAAGTAAAAGAACATCTTCAGTTACAGCATCTCAATCAATCTTAGTAATACTTTTGAAACAATCGTGTTAGCCCCCAATTTGGGAAGTTGACCATCTTAAATCAGCCACAGTTCACCACCTGGTCATGTAATAAAACTGATTGATTGTCCACTCATCATAGCTACCCACAGCAGATCACAGAGCTTCCTTTAACAAGCACCAGGTCTCTGTAAGCAGTTATAGAATCTAATTATTGAAGTGTTGATTGCAATATGTTGAGTAACACCTCCTAAATCACATCAATTGTACAATCAATTCTGCACTATGTGTGAAATATCTTTAAATACAAAACCCAACTTCAGCTGCGTAAAATTGGCCTGAACTACTCGAACTCTTGATTGAAACCATACTGCGTGTACACTGGCCTTAACTTATTCCAATTCCTGACTCTCAGTTAAGGTCAAATTTAAAACTTTTGGGAGGATCAAAGCAACAACAATGGCTGGCCTGTCCTAGAATATGCAGGCAAGTCAACTTGTTTATTTTCTGAATGACCTTTCAGAACACGTGTCTTGCACTCTACACCAATCAAGGACTTCCCTTGCACCAATACAGTGGGTGATTTGTGAGAATATCCCTTTATCTACCAGAAATGCACCAAATAACAGCAACTTTTGTTTTTGTTTGAAATTTTGCACTGTATCCTTATTTCATGACAAGTTTCTGTTTGGCATTAAGTGGTATGATAGATTTCACTTCATTATTTGAACTCTTTCAAGTTTCTCACCTGGGAAATCAAAGTTAACATCTCACCTGTGTTTTTTAATTAACCTGATTGAAAACTGAGCTGAGACAAAGAAAGGTCTCTATATACATGAATAGGGTCATCATGAAGAGATGTCTCTTCCGTTTTATATTTCATTATGAGAGATCATCCTTTTTCCCAATAAGGCCATTTCAAAAATGTTCACTTTGTTTTTTCACTGTGGGGATTACTCCTTCCTAGCTGTACTATTCATTTTGTTTGTGTCTATTACAATCAATTACTCCTATATCAACCAATTTCTGTATTTGGTAATTAATATAAAACTGTGGCTACTGGAGAACACATTTAATTGATAACTGATTTTTATTAAAACAATTCGAACGATAAACTTACTCCAACATTTACTGCTAGATTTTTTTCTAGTTCTCCACAAAAATGTACTTTTAAACTCCAATTCACTTTAAAAAGGCATTCAATTCTTCCTCCCCACAAGTCTTAAAAAACACTACAACAGCATATTTAATAAACTTTGAAAAGCTTGCAGCAAAATCATAACTTTTGACAGGCAAAATAATGATAAAACTTGCAAAATATGTCAGTATTTCTCCCATAGCAGTGATGAAGAATTTCCCTCCTGCCATACGCTGTACCTGGGAGGCTTGAACTCCTTTCTTGAAGCTAAGTGATTTTCTCCAATTGTAAATTTTACATGAGTTGTAAATCACTGTTATCTGTATAATTGTAGATGTTAAGTGTAATGTTGTCACTGTACCCTCCAGCATGCTGCACCTATGTCACTGTATTACCCAGTACATAGTCTAATTCTCCCACACAGAAAAAATTAATAAAAAAAACACATCAATAATATTAATATTGCAAGTGATAAAACCATTTCTGTCTTCAGGGAAGAAATTCTCACATTCTCATATTACCCCTCTGTTTCTATTGTTAATAACAAAAGCTGGCTATAATGTAAAGCCGTACTTAGCACTGAGCAATCTGAACGAGTCCATAGCCACTAAGTGTAGTAAAAGATTTTCATTTACAAGTCAAGCAATCAATTTAGCTGGGCAGCACACTGCACTTTACAGCCCAAACAGCAAATGAACAACCCAAATGTGGTCAAATTAACAAGCTAACATGTTAAACTGCCTAGCCAAGCAACCAATAGACTGGCCACGAAGCTGAGTGCTGTGAATGTTTAACTCTGTCTTCATTGTTTCACAGTGATGCTGTAACTGACAGGTACAGATCTATAGTCTAGCTATGGGTAGACAGTCCAGGGCCAAACTGCGTTGACCTAGAGTGTGTACCCAGTTACCTGTGACATAGCTGTCTGTTCCTCCTGTTTAACCAAATACTTTAATATCACACGCTATACATGTATCTAACCACATACTATGATAACACACGCTATATCTACCTGGGTATACAGCTACATATAACCACAATGACTTCCCACTTTATCCTGTCATTTCTAATGTCCTCCACACAAACAAGTTGGTGACAGCACTTTGTTTTTATCCACTTTTTAACAAAATTTACTTTCTCATTTCTATTTTTCTTTTTTATCAGTGAAAAAGACCAGGAAGTTGATTTTGACACTCTCACCAAGTTTGGACTTAATGGAAAAACAAGAACCATAGCAATTTTCAAATATAATATTTACTTATATTTTGTTATTTAAAAAATGTACACTTATTGGTTGTCATTTATCACAGGTTTGATCCAAAATTTTTATTTGGCTTTAACTTTTACATTTTTGACTAAAACAAAATATATATTAGAGAGCACAGAGGTTTCTACCTCAAAAGAAATGTATGTCTTACTGATATACTTTTGATATCATTTGTTTGTTTTGCAATTTAAAAAGAGAAAAGCAGAATATTTTATTGCTGAAATAAGTGAGAAAATCATGAAATGTCAGAATCCATGTCTAGACATCAGTAGAGTCCTATGGTCTTCAGTAGAGCTGGTGTCATATTTTCAGCTTCTGTTCACATATCTGAAGTGCATTATGAATCCAAAGCCTTATGACAAATGACACCAAGGAGGAGATAATGGATCATTCTCCACGTAGGACTTAAAGTTGAGAGGGCTCTAAGTGCCGCAGCGCGTGTAAGAGGGTGTGAGAGGAAGGAAATCATTTGTGGAAAAAATGAGCTTTTTTCCCTAAAAGACGGAATAAACTGTCACACCACTTAACCATAGCTAATAGCTACTTTCCCAATCCCCAACTGGCAAAGAAGTCAAAATCAGCAGTTGCACTCAAATCCATTATCTTCTTCTTCATAAATATGCTACGCAACAGCAACTTCACCATATAGATTCCCAGCAGTTACATTTCACTGTGCCACTTTTTCAGATATTATTTTCCTAAAAAAACTTGCCAAAAGCTGTCTGATTATCTTGGAGCAAGGGATGAGCGAACCAGACTCAGTTCCATTAGTGGAAGTGTAAAGATTAGGAAACAATGTGCTCTATCAAACCTCTGGGTCTGCAAAGGCATATTTTTAATTCAGACAAATAGCTAATCTTTTATCAAATCAATCACAACTGGGAAAAAAGCTAATGTTTTACTTACAAGGCTGACTTGTGGGTGTTTTTTTAACTTGATTATTTTGACTGCTAGCCCACTGTTCCCATAGTTACCTCAGTGACAGACAAGTCTGCTGCTCTGTCTATGCTCTGCTCTGACATATGCTGTTACCTAACTACAGTCAGGTTCACAATGGTTTGAACATAATTGTTTTAGTCCTGATCACAGATAGCTGATAATGGGGTGACACCACCCAATGTCCTACTGGATTAATGACTCCTGTCTCCAGTTTGCTTCTGAGGAATTGCAAAATTGTTTGTTGCAATTAAGCCTTTCTACCCAGAGATTAGAACTTTTATGTTTTAACCTTTTGGGTTATAACTAAAACATTCTGTAGTAAACCCCTGTTGAACACTGACTACAACCTTCCTGGTGTTTGGNTCATAGAATCTAATTATTGAAGTGTTGATTGCAATATGTTGAGTAACACCTCCTAAATCACATAAATTGTACAATCAATTCTGCACTGTGTGTGAAATATCTTTAAATACAAAACCCAACTTCAGCTGCGTAAAATTGGCCTGAACTCCTCGAACTCTTGATTGAAACCATACTGCGTGTACACTGGCCTTAACTTATTCCAATTCCTGACTCTCAGTTAAGGTCAAATTTAAAACTTTTGGGAGGATCAAAGCAACAACAATGGCTGGCCTGTCCTAGAATATGCAGGCAAGTCAACTTGTTTATTTTCTGAATGACCTTTCAGAACACGTGTCTTGCACTCTACACCAATCAAGGACTTCCCTTGCACCAATACAGTGGGTGATTTGTGAGAATATCCCTTTATCTACAAGAAATGCACCACTTATTAGCAACTTTTGTTTTTGTTTGAAATTTTGCACTGTATCCTTATTTCATGACAAGTTTCTGTTTGGCATTACGTGGTATGATGGATTTCACTTCATTATTTGAACTCTTTCAAGTTTCTCACCTGGGAAATCAAAGTTAAAATCTCACCTGTGTTTTTTAATTAACCTGATTGAAAACTGAGCTGAGACAAAGAAAGGTCTCTATATACATGAATAGGGTCATCATGAAGAGATGTCTCTTCCGTTTTATATTTCATTACGAGAGATCATCCTTTTTCCCAATAAGGCCATTTCAAAAATGTTCACTTTATGTTTTTTCACTGTGGGGATTACTCCTTCCTAGCTGTACTATTCATTTTGTTTGTGTCTATTACAATCAATTACTCCTATATCAACCAATTTCTGTATTTGGTAATTAATATAAAACTGTGGATACTGGAGAACACATTTAATTGATAACTGATTTTTATTAAAACAATTCGAACGATAAACTTACTCCAACATTTACTGCTAGATTTTTTTCTAGTTCTCCACAAAAATGTACTTTTAAACTGATTCCAATTCACTTTAAAAAGGCATTCAATTCTTCCTCCCCACAAGTCTTAAAAAACACTACAACAGCATATTTAATAAACTTTGAAAAGCTTGCAGCAAAATCATAACTTTTGACAGGCAAAATAATGATAAAACTTGCAAAATATCTCAGTATTTCTCCCATAGCAGTGATGAAGAATTTCCCTCCTGCCATATGCTGTACCTGGGAGGCTTAAACTCCTTTCTTGAAGCTAAGTGATTTTCTCCATTCGTAAATTTTACATGAGTTGTAAATCACTGTATCTGTATAATTGTAGATGGTAAGTATAATGTTGTCACTGTACCCTCCAGCATGCTGTACCTACGTCACTGTATTACCCAGTACATAGTCTAATTCTCCCACACAGAAAAAATTAATAAAAAAAAAACACATCAATAATATTAATATTGCAAGTGATAAAACCATTTCTGTCTTCAGGGAAAAATTCTCACATTCTCATGTTACCTCTCTGTTTCTATTGTTAATAATAAAAGCTGGCTACAATGTAAAGCCGTACTTAGCACTGAGCAATCTGAACGAGTCCATAACCATTAAGTGTAGTAAAAGATTTTCATTTACAAGTCAAGCAATCAATTTAGCTGGGCAGCACACTGCACTTTACAGCCCAACCAGCAAATGAACAACCTAAATGTGGTCAAATTAACAAGCTAAAGTCAAACTGCCTAGCCAAGCAACCAATAGACTGGCCATGAAGCTGAGTGCTATGAATGTTCAACTCTGTCTTCATTGTTTCACAGTGATGCTGTAACTGATAGGTACAGATCTATAGTCTAGCTATGGGTAGACAGTCCAGGGCCAAACTGTGTTAACCTAGAGTGTGCACCCAGTTACCTGTGACATAGCTGTCTGTCACTCCTGTTTAATCAAATACTTTAATATCACACGCTATACATGTATCTAACCACATACTATGATAACACGCTATATATCTACCTGGGTATACAGCTACATCTAACCACAATGACTTCCCACTTTATCCTGTCATTTCTAATGTCCTCCACACAAACAAGTTGGTGACAGCACTTTGTTTTCATCCACTTTTAAACAAAATTTACTTTCTCATTTCTATTTTTCTTTTTTATCAGAAAAAAACCAGGAAGTTGATTTTGATGCTGTCACCAAGTTTGGACTTAAAGGGAAAACAAGAACCATAGAATTTTTAAATATTATATTTACTTATATTTTGTTATTTAAAAAATGTAAACTTATTGGTGGTCATTTATCACAGGTTTGATCCAAAATTTTTATTTGGCTTTAACTTTTACATTTTTGACTAAAACAAAATATAGATTACAGAGCACAGAGGTTTCTACCTCAAAAGAAATGTGGGTCTTACTGGTATACTTTTAATCTCATTTGTTTGTTTTGCAATTTAAAAAGAGAAAAGCAGAATATTTTATTGCTGAAATAAGTGAGAAAATCATGAAATGTTAGAATCCATGTCTAGACATCAGCAGAATCCTATGGTCTTCAGTAGAGCTAGTGTCATATTTTCAGCTTCTGTTCACATATCTGAAGTGCATTATGAATCCTAAGCTTTATGACAAATGACACCAAGGAGGAGATAATGGATCATTTTCCACGTAGGACTTTAAGTTGAGAGGGCTCTAAGTGCCGCAGCGCGTGTAAGAGGGTGTGAGAGGAAGGAAATCATTTGTGGAAAAAATGAGCTTTTTTCCCTAAAAGATGGAATAAACTGTCACACCACTTAACCATAGCTAATAGCTACTTTCCCAATCCCCAACTGGGAAAGAAGTCAAAATCAGCAGTTGCACTCAAATCCATTATCTCCTTCTTCATAAATATGCTACGCAACAGCAAGTTTACCATATAGATTCCCAGCAGTTTAATTTCACTGTGCCACTTTTTCAGATATTATTTTTCCTAAAAAAAACTTGCCAAAAGCTGTCTGATTATCTTGGAGCAAGGGATGAGCGAACCAGACTCAGTTCCATTAGTGGAAGTGTAAAGATTAGGAAACAATGTGCTCTATCAAACCTCTGGGTCTGCAAAGGCATATTTTTAATTCAGACAAATAGCTAATCTTTTATCAAATCAATCACAACTGGGAAAAAAGCTAATGTTTTACTTACAAGGCTGACTTGTGGGTGTTTTTTAAACTTGATTATTTTGACTGGTAGCCCACTGTTCCCATAGTTACCTCAGTGACAGACAAGTCTGCTGCTCTGTCTATGACATATGCTGTTACCTAACCACAGTCATGTTCACAATGGTTTGAACATAATTGTTTTAGTCCTGATCACAGGTAGCTGATAATGGGATGACACCACCCAATGTCCTACTGGAATAATGACTCCTGTCTCATGTTTGCTTCTGAGGAATTGCAAAATTGTTTGTTGCAATTAAGCCTTTCTACCCAGAGATTAGAACTTTTATGTTTTAACCTTTTGGGTTATAACTAAAACATTCTGTAGTAAACCCCTGTTGAACACTGACTACAACCTTCCTGGTGTCTTTTTTTTTTGGGGGGGGGGGGAGGGAGGTATTTATTGGCAGTGATCATAGAGCACGTCACACTAGACTACCAGGCATTATAACTAATAATATCATATAGAAACCCTGTTGTATGCCAAACCATCATATGACTATAACTTCACAATGCCACTCTCTCCCTACACACACTGGTTGTATGCTGTCTTTTTGATTTTATTGTATAGAATCCAACAATGATGGTTCACAATTTGAAATTGTTTTTTATGTTGATAGTGACAATATTGAGAGGTACCTATCATTTTCATCAATATGACAAGATATAGCTTTCCTAGATAGTCTTAATTTCAAACTGATAGAAAACAATCTGGGGAAGGATGGGGACTTAAGTTAGCAGGTTCTTTGTCACCAAATACTTTTATTCAAATGTTAAAATATACCATTTTTTCTTTAAATTTGAAATAGGAACTCAAAGATGCATATTAGAAAAGAAAGTTTAGTGTTATATTGTTTCTATGGCACTGGCCAGTTCCTCCATATTTTCTTCTGTCCTATCAAATTCTTTCTTGTCTCCAATCCATCTTTTTTCCCTGCTTCACAATACTCTTAGATGTGACATTAACATGGCATCCCCCTTTCTGTCTTTTAACAAATGCAAATCTCTTCAGTCCATTCCCCCAGGCATCGTGCATTTTTTCTACTTTCCTCTTTGCTGAGCAACTATTTTATACTTTTGTGGCCAATTCATTTACTTATGAAATGTGATGACTAAACTAGAGTCAGAAGAATTCAACTGATTTCTCTGCCTCAAGGACACTGTGATCACCCCAGTGTCTCCCTCTAGCAACCAACATGTCAATATGTTATTAAAACTTGTACACTGAAATCAATGCTGGCCCTGGTTTAAGGCAAATAATAGATAAAAGAATGCCAAAGAATTGTCATATAAAGTACCCTCATATCCAGTTTTTTAAGGCAATTTTAAGTTGACAAAAATGCCAAATAATTTTAACAGTTGTACTGAGTAAGAATAAATTTGACCTCATATTGATTAATTTTTTATGTAAAATTAAGGTAATTTTTTTATTCAGGGGGCCAACAATAGTAGCTCATTTCCCCAGTTTTAGCATTGTATCTAGTGAGTAAGCAGGCTCTAGGTTCTACAAGCCTCTAATTATGTTTACAGAAGCGTTGATTGTGTGTGAAATACTGGTTAGATCATTAAGCTTCATTAGCAGTAAATACTCTGTCATTTTCTACCACTTAATTGCTTCAAGAAATGCATGGCATGTGCGTCTGTCCCATTTCTTCTGTCATCTTGCTCTACGGCCTCTTTTCTTCAGGCCCTGTCGTCTATCACAGGTTAATTTGCTCTAAGAATCTTGCTTCTCATCACTCTGTGCCATGCCTTCTGCAATCTTCTTACTGCGGATCACTTTGGTATGACAATCTTCTCTTCATAATCACTTTTTCAGACTGACATTTATTTCCGTGCCTTGCATGCCCTAACCATATCATCCCTAAGCTGAAGTTGTTAATATGACAATATATTCTTATAGAAACCTCTATCAATGATTTGAGCCCATTTTTTCTAGCATATATGAAATCTAAATCAGACACATTAATATCTAAAAAGACCATACAAGTTCTAAATGTAATTCCTGCCTGTGGTGATGAGCTCCATCTCATTTTCAAGGTCTTTATCTCACTAACTACTTTGGAAGAAAGTTCTGCAAGTACATTGACAAATCACTTTATTTTATCTTCATCACTTCTGGAACACTTCATGCATGGGATAATAACAAATGAGAACAGGTGTTACCCAGTGTATGGCTATGTTGTCACGATAACAGGTGTCACCCAGTGTATGGCTATGTTGTCATGACAACAGGTGTCACCCAGTGTATGGCTATGTTGTCATGACAACAGGTGTGACCCAGTGTATGGCTATGTTGTCATGACAACAGGTGTTACCCAGTGTATGGCTATGTTGTCACGACAACAGGTGTCACCCAGTGTATGGCTATGTTGTCATGACAACAGGTGTCACCCAGTGTATGGCTATGTTGTCATGACAACAGGTGTGACCCTGTGTATGGCTTTATGTTGTCATGACAACAGGTGTGACCTAGTGTGTGGCTATGTTATCATGACAACAGGTGTCACCCAGTGTTGGGCTATGTTGTCAGTACAGGTGAGGTGTCAGCACACCTGTAATCCACTCCCAGACAGTGTTCATCTTAGAAGGACAGCATCCTTATCTCCAGTGTCCTGACTCCCCTCTACCCAACGCAAACATTCAGTACTGAAGCTAGTTAAAGAGGAAACTTTAATTTTATAACTGACTATAAAACCTCAATGAGGCTGTTACAGTTGCAGAGAGGAATTCTGTTCAGGTAAATCACCCCAAACTAGTGCCAGCCCTGGCAATGTGTCCACTTCAGTCTGTGTCAGGTGTTATTATCCCTGTGTTTATGTTCAGATTACAGGAGGGAGGAGCACCTGTCACCTCAGGTATAGATAACACACTACCTGTGCTAGAAAACAGGTAAATACAACATCTCATTGACTGGAGATGTGTTTCCAGTTACATTGTGTGGACCTAAGTTTGTATGTCCTATTCTAGTGGTAGCTTAGTGACAAAAATTGAACAAAGGAAAAAATAATAAATGGAATAAGTAAATAAATACCATGAGACACCTCAGAAAATTATCTTTGAATTAAGCCAAGCTAAGCAGTAGGGTGGACCCCTGATTTCCCCAGAGAGTTGCCTCATAATCAGCCTAAACTGGCTTCTGCTCCAGTTCATTCATCTCCTTGTACTGCTTCATCCCTGAGAAGTTAACAGAGGGCCATTCACCCCACATGCAATATTTAAGCAAAAATCTTGCAGTGCATAAAGGTTTTTGGTATGCCTTGTTTTAAAAACTCCCATAGGCCGCATTTCCACTGGGTCTAACTGAGAACGGATAACAGTCCTACTGATGTTACAAGGCAGCCAGGTTAACCTGAAATACCTTGGTATTCAAAACCCAGTATATTGCTGTCTGGCTGTGGTTGACGTTATTTTGACCCTATTCCAGTCTCAGTCAGCCCAGGTGTGAACAGGCTCATCATAACTGCTCAATCCACTCTGAGAATGAGCTGATAATCCAAGTGTTCAGTCGAGTTACTCTTGTCTGCCATGACAGGACATCCCTTGGGTGATGATAACAGACACAGTGGCTGATATAGTTTCTTCTGCAAAGGTGGCTCCTTACAGCTGTGAAGTTCTCTAAAGATAACTTCTTGCAAAGTTGTGTCATACATGATTTGGTTTCTTCACTAATGAGAAATTCTTACAGCTGAATCCTGCTCATCAGATAACTGCTAGATTTCCTGCTGTCTTCTACTTAAATTAGTTATCCTTGAAGTTGTTGGAGTCTTCTTTATTGTCATAGGAAATTGTCATCTACATGTGCAATATAAACACTGTAACTCATGATCAGGTGTCCTTTCTTCTCCCTTAGTCCATAAAATTCCACAGCATTGTATGTTTTCCTTTCAACATTCTTCTATCCGTACAATATCTTTTTGCATTTCATTTGACGATAGAAACTAATTATCTACCATGTCGCAAGCCTAATCTCTCTTATCTATGTTGTCTGATATATTGAAAGTTCTTTCAGTACAGGACTCCCTGACACGTATCATGTTATTAATTATATCTACACTGCATACAACTATAGTTCAGTTCAAAATACGCTCCATTCCCCCCTTTCTACATTATACACTGAGACTGTCAGTTTCATAGTCAGATAATAGCCCAAGTTCTCTATGTGATGTCTGAGATGTCCCCAGTCACTTGTTCTGTCACATTATTTATCCTTGTCAACAGTTCTCCTGTCTCTAGTCATGGTAATCTAGTGTAGTGTCACCACTGTCACCCCAACAACCCTGCTATCCTGCCCCCTCTGTCACCCCTGCAGTCTTGGATGTCTCTCCATTCAAAAGTTGAGGTGAAGACCCCCTCCTTACCTGGTCTAGCCCACTCCCCAAGCTACCTGCTCTCTGTCTACAGTCCACAGTCAATGACAACACCATCTCAACCTAAAATCTGCAGCCTTGATCAGCTAACAACATGAAACTCATAGTGTGCTGTTCACTTACCGTTGGGGACATTTAAACGGAGTAGGCGTCCAATAGCGGTCACATGGCATGTGAAGTGGACGCGGTCCAGTGAGTGGCTATAGTAGTATAGCACTGGAGTGGCCCCGCGCCTACACAAATATGTCCACACTGTTCAAAGAGACAGACGCCCCAGTGAGTGGAGGCAGTGTATTGTAGAGAACAGCTGCGGGTGTTAACTATGGTAAAAGACGCCAAGCTTCCCTGCCTCACAATGCTTGGATAAACTGAATGGTCAATGCTGGGATAACACTGAGATATTTGTGGGAGGCCACATGAATGACCCCATTTCAATGGGCTAGGAGGTGGGGACAGGGTTTTATGGGGGAGGGAGGAGGGGAGAGCTGATCACCTGTGTGGTGTGACCTGGTTGAAGTGAGGCAGGGTAAATAGTGGAATTGTGGACTTCAAAAGTAAGCTTTGAAGTGATTCTTGCTGCTATTAGTTTTCACATTTTTAGCTTGTTTGAAAGGAAAAATAGCAAAAAGTAAACAGGTGAACTTCCATTTCTCCGCCAACACATATATTTATATTCTACTGTACTACCCTTTGGAGTGTTTCTTCTTTAGATAGTTAATTTTTTAATTCTGAAAGGTTAAGAAGAGCAAACAACAATTTAATACACAACTGAAATCCATTTGCAGAAAAAGTAAATTAATGCAACATTTTCTTGATTACCATTGGAAAAAAAAAGAGAGAATCAAGTTTTAACAACTACCTGGTCTTCCATCTCTCCCTAAAATTCTGGACCACATGACAGCACATACCACAACACCAGGTAATATTTAATAAGCACCCACAAGTCAATTGACCAAATCAATCATGCAGACACAATTAAACATTTAAGAGAAAAGAAATTATGGAAAACTAATGCAGCATTTACTGTGTTGACATACGGCCAGAAATCACACACTCAGAAATTGTGCAATATTTGAGGAAGGAATTGATTGTGTCACAGGTAGCACAAAATGTGAAGATGTAAAGTTAGCTGATGATGTTTATTTCTCTTTCATGACAATACCTTGCTGGTTTGTTTTTACTTCTCACACAGTCAAGTCTATGCATGTCTGCATCATGTGCTGAAACATGTCTGTTTCTACATTTAAACATTGATGTTCCCAACTTTGATAGCCATTTTTGAGCACTGTACAAAAAGATCAATAATTTTTGTTTATTCATGATTAGGCGTGATGACAGGATGTTAAGTTTCATTAACGTTACAATGATACATTGCCAAAGAAAATTAATCACGGTAATTTTTAAAGCAAAATTGTAAATAAATATATGCAGATTTTCCTTCTGTGTTAGAATTATTAGATGAGAAATATCTTTTACGACTAATTTCACATTTTTGTTAATGGCTCACCAGTATCTTGGCCATCTTACAGTGCAAATTTTCAAACTGATACAAAAATCAAACTAAATTGACCAAATGACATAAATTTGAACAGGAAGTTCCACTTGCTATTTTAGAACAAGGCTGTAGTCCTACCATTTTCAAGTTTTCACATTTTTCATGTGACAAGCTTTATATCCTCAATCTGAAACTCAATTTTCCACGTAATCTTATTTTCATATCCCCAGACCGTAGTGTGGCGTGTTCTCCTGCAGTTTGCTTTACAGAAGGCTGATATTTCATCTGAGATTAGGAACAATGCTTAACTGGTTCTGCAGACAATTTGATCAGATACTTCAAGAAAACAAGACTAGGTACAGTTTTAAACCCAGGCAGTGCAGATATGCCACCTCCCAAGACATGTGAGACTTTACCAAGGCCACTAAAACTGGCAAACTCTTTCTCTACTTCAATAAAATACCTGTACTCTATAACAAGAAAAACATCTTATCCAAGGTTGTTAATAAGCTATGGTAGATATTTGGTCAAGATTTTGTGTCAAGTGTATACTTGGTGAAAATGGGCAGTTATAGGAAGCCTTGCGTGTAATTATCTGTGAAAATCAAGCCACTGACATCGGCACACAATTGAATTGCAATATCTACAATTTGCTCTCTCTGTATATGTGTACCTTTCCTGCATCTGTTCAGATTTGAGAGCAAAATCAGCTCCATCAATATCAAGAGAATGACTCAAATGCCAAAAAGAACACAATAAAAATCTGCTGAGCCAATCTGCTCACTTTTTCATGTAATCTCATTATGGTTGCCCTTGTCATATCTCCCACAGACATCAGTCATTTCACTTCAGCCAGGACAACTGATGTCTAATCTTTACACTAAAAAGGCAATTGTTAATTGTAATCACTTTATCTGCCTTCTCTTATCTATCAATTGGTAAAAAAGCAAATTTAGAATTAAACAGGCTGGCAGGTTATTCTATGAAAATTCTACTAAAAAACCCATGAGAAATGCCTGATGTCCATGTAGATATAGAAGTCATGTAAGGACAGAAAATTATTGGACAGACATTCAAATTATAATTCACTTTGGCAAAAAAGAAAAAAATATAGTTATCATGTTAGACAATTCATTATTGATTTTTAGTATTGGATATCTGTTTAAATCAAACCCATATCATTCACGCAGAGACCAAAGCACATTAAAATATGACACCAAACTTACAACTTTTTAAAAAGCAATTTCCATTCAAACTTAAGACTGAAATTAAAGACACCCTCGAGACCTATTTAAGCTGCCAATGACGCTGTACTTGAATAAAGAGTAAAGAAATAACGCCAAAACTTCACTGAACTTATTGATTGTGGAAGCTAACTGACCACATTATAGCTGCCATCTACTTACAGGATGATTCAAATACATAACTTTGTTAGCCTCACTTCATTTTCAACTATATCAAGTTAGTATTCAGTCACACAATCTTTACTATGGACAACAACTATCCATGTTCCTGGCACGAGTCAAATGACCAGGAATTCCATAGAAATGAGTGGACTAATAATATCTCTGCTACATGGATGATCACATCTCTTAATTCATGTTTGCTTTGGTTCACCACAGTGATCTTGGACCATAAGAAAAGTGGCAGCCATCAGGTGTGTTACATGAATAGAGGGGATAATAAGTTTAACTAAAGACCATCAGTGAGGAGATTTCATTAGATGCATCAGTGATCCTCCAATAGCAACCAACCAAATGAGAAGTATATAATTTATTATATGACTGAATTTAATCCTTTTGTATTTTCATTTTTAAAAGTAGTGCCTCAAACACTACATTAACACATGGTGAAGTGTTTAGAATTATAAGGTGTAAGGAAAATATCATTAATTTTAAAAACTAAATGAACATTTTTGTTAATGCTTCAACAATCCATTGGTCATCTTACAGAGCAAATTATCAACTTGATAAAGAAATCGAATCACATTGATCAAAAGGTAGGTTACTTTACAAGAAGTAAAAAAGAGAAATAAGATACCATTTCTTCACTTGTAGAATTTTTTGTAAACTGAAAAGAGTTTTGTATTGATTCTCCAACACTGGGTCAGCAGTCATATACTGCAGTGTCACAGAAGATCTAGTGATGTCAGGTAACAGTACACTGAGTGTGTTAGTTGTGACAGCTACTGAATGTGTTAGTTGTGATAATAATAAGTGTGCGTGCATGCATGCATGTGTGTGTATGTGCATATACTGTTAAAAAACGCAGTTCTTTTAAGAAGATTAAAATCTCTTAGTTTGAACCCAGTTTGCTGTGACTTGTATATAATCCTACATCTGAACTGTGGCGACAAGTTCCTCATACCCTGGGGTAAAGGCTGGGGCCCACTGGGGTGGTATTAAAGGGTAATGTTATCCCTGCTCAGCTCAGCTATCAGGTCATCTGTACATGTCTGTTATTTATCTCCGTTCTTTTCATGTTACTTTTCATTAATCATTTCTTATACCTAGCAACAAACTAAAGTAAGTTAGTCCAAATTTCAAAGGGTTTCTTCCAAAAATGCAATCAAGAAATTAGGAATCCAAGCTGTGCTGCATTGATAAGTTTTAGATATAAATCCAATAAAATCTTCACCAAAGCGGGTAATACAGACAGTTCAAGTCCTGAGTTCACTACGCAATTGTATACACTGGTGTGGTAACATACACTGGGCAAGTTTTGACTGTTAAATTTTAGAATCATACAGTTTTTAATAATAATAATAATAATAATAATAATAATAATAATAATAATAATAATAATAATATAAAAAATGAAAACAGCAAAAAGAATAACATTTTAAAACAGTAATAAAACCAATGCTTGGAGTTAGAAACATAGATAAATCAACAGCATCTGGACTAGGTGAAGTTTATTAAAAAAAAAAAAAAACAACTAATATATCATCCACAAACAATAAAACCATCAATATGGTATTTTCCATTGATTATCCACTTGTTTTTTGCCTTTTGATTCCATGTGCTGCAAACAAACTATTAACTTCATTATTCAAACTACATCATAAAATATGAAACTTCTTGAAAATGGCATGAATTCCTGACCATCTTCTCAGGGGATTCCAAACAACAGATTGCAAATATAAAGTAAAGATGAAAACATGAAACATTCAATCAGGAAAACCAATTAAAGCATTCCCCATGGACAATAAATACTTACTCCATCTGGGGAACATAAAGTAACTAGCTGGTGATTAGTTGTACACAGCAATGCAAAAATATACAGAATCAAAATGAAGCAAGAAAGGAGAATGAGAATTAGAAATAAAATGGAAGTTATAGCCATGGTAATAAAGCTGAGACTGCTGTAATCTAGGCCCAGTCTTAATTTGTAGTTTATGAAGAATATTTAATTTCTTAAAGAAAATATTGTATATGTTATGCCCAATCTTTGCCATAAACATTTTCTGGAATAAAAAATCTTCTCTGTGAAAAGAAAAACATGGATAATGTTCCCCTTAGATATAATTGTCTCTTTGAGACATATTGTGTCACATTTTGGTTACAAGACAATTTTTACTGTGTGGCATTACATGAACACATGCTCTTAATGATAACTAAAGAAGTGTTGGGCTTCATAAGTCAAAGAACAGAACACTGCTTGCTGCAGGTTCTACAGATGTCACAGTATGCAGCAGATATCCTAGCAATGCTTCCCATCTCAACCATCACAATCAGTTGATGAACATGTCTCAACTATCGTAATAGCACTGTTCTACAAGATTCCAGAACAGGACATTCAGTATTGGATATTTCATTTGAAGGCAGAATTCATGCTGGAATCTACAAGTCATGTAATATATATTCTTCTTTGGCTTTCCAGGCACATGTGGAGTTACAATAAATTTTCTTGCTCTATTTCTACAGTTTAAAATACATACTCTGTCATTCATTTCATCTTGCAGTTATTTCCCATTGTGCAATACATACAGAAGTGAGTCACATCTTTTCAATCAAAACTGAAATATTAGGTTTTTAAGAACATTTTTAAAGAAGTGAATTGAAATGTTCAATATTTCACTGTGCTATCTGACTTTTGGTATAAAAATGTTTTAATGTCAAAGAGCAGACACAAAATCAGACGACCTCTCCCTTACACCAGACTCCATACACATCCCAACCATCATTACAACAGGATAACATTTTTAAAATACAGTCTTTAACCTCGCTATAAACACCATTAATCCCAATAATCTCCAATGGAGAAAGGAAGCTATCACTGATGATTTTCCATGGAAACTTGCTGAAGGCACAGGAGTGAGGATTAAGCTCAATTCATGACTGAGGATCCTTACATCATAATAAATCTGTTCAGAACATTATGACTTGTACCAGTGATCTCAAGTCTCTGCCTACAGGCTTTAATTAGACCAGATGATAGCATTAGTGCCTTCATTTCCACAATTCACTTAAAAGGCAGTGAAATAATTTATCATGGCTGCGTAATAATCTGTCCGTGGTTATGTATTTAGTATGTATTTAGAATGTTATTCAATTAACTGATGCAGGGCACACTATGATCTCTATGCCTGCCACTGAGATTGTTTGGGCATATAAAATAAAAAATATGTTTATATCTGGTGGCTAAAAAAAAATTTACTTTACCAATTATACCTTGCATTGATTATTAAATGCTGATTGTGTCTAATATAATGATAATTCTCCAATATATATGAACAATTTAAACTATTTTGTATGTTCATATTTAATTATAGTTGCACATGTCAAAATGTCTGAAGATAATTTTTTAATAAATCATCAATTCACCAACAAGCAGCAAAGCTGCACTTGTACTTTACCAGATACAACTGACAATAGCCCCATTCACACGAGACACTTTCAATCGCGATTAGTGCCAAATCGCGATTCTATCAATGTAAAGCTTCTAGTGTGAACGCAGTAGAGACGTCAAATCGCGATTCAAATTAATCCTACTCGAGAGGTGGATTCTATCGATGTAAACTTAAATCGCGATATAAAATTTCCTAGTGAGAACGGGATCGATGTTAGCACCGGAAGTTGAGGACTTAAGAGGCGTGCACAGTTTCTATCGAAAGTACAATATAATACAATACAATAAATTTTATTTCATGTCGGGTAAAAATTGAAACGAAACATTAGCTAAATACAGCTATTCGCCGACTGGAAAGTGAAAGAAAACAAACTGTCCACGCAATTTCAGGTTTCTTCGCAGTCAGCAAAATGGCCAAGAGGACGTTCTGGTCTGAAAACTCAGTGGCAGCATAACTAAATATTTGGGCCGATGAAAGTATTAAATGGAAAATAACAACGTACAAACCGAAAGCATGGTCTTGAAGGCAGCTACTGCGCATGATCAACAGGATATACCGTGACTCCCCTAGCGAGCGCAGTTGCAATTACCAGATCTTGCAAGGTAAATCGCGATTTCGTTTTTACATGTGTGAACGCAAAAAAGTGAATTTAGCTAAGCGTGTTAGAATCGCGATTCCCTTAATCTCGATTAACCATGTAGGTGTGAATGGGGCTATTGTGGAACATGAAAACTGATATCACAGTTTTATATGTTTCTTTAAAGCTTCAAAACAAATAATTACAAGCTGTCAACCATACAGAAGGATACCATCACAATCCAACAAATTGGAGGGCAGATACATAAACCAGTCTAACAACATAATGAAATATTAGATTATAAATGTGAGATTCTCAGAAAACTAGAGACAGGCAACATCATAAAGCATGGAGACTTCCTCATTTCCAGTGAGATATTGGTTCTGAGAATCAATTCTATATCACTAGTACCATCTTCATGGGCAGATGGCCTCTGATGCGATTAATCAAAATTGGCAGTTTTTCCAGCTCGCCCTCCCTATTACTGGTAGGATACTACTACATAAAATCAAGAAGGTGCATATACAGTATATTGAAAGACATCTGCTGCTGAAAATCTTCCCTTTTTATAGCTTTTAACACTTTGATAATTGATGAACTTTAAAATGACTGATCTTATTTGAGTCAATTTTCATTTTTCTAGTGTCTTGAGGCCAGACATCTTGTTATACAGCTAAATTAATAAATTAATTACTGATCATTGTGATGTCAAATCTAAAGATTGTAAATAGGATTCTATATTAACTTACTTATAGGTCAAAGATGTATATTTTTCTCATGCATGGAAAAAGTGACTCTAGGAGAGAGCAAAGGCTGATGTATTATCACAACAAGATTCTCGGCAGCAATAGCTACCATTATTGGACATTTTACGTAAAGAAGTTGTTTCCTCATTTTAACTAATACCAGTGTAATACATGAACACAGTGGAAAACTTATGAATGTCCCTTTTGCTTCAGACAATCATTTCACTGCTGATAAAAATAATTACTTATCAAAATGAATAAAAGCTAATGGTTTTAAATTACACAGCAAAGGATTGCCCTTTTGGGAACAATGTACTCTAGGAACACACTATCCACAAAACAAATAACTAATGAATGCCAAATTTCAATTTGGGAATCAAACCAAAACCATTTATTTTTTCTAAATCTCTAGAATCTATCATCTAGAGAGATCAGCATGCTCATATATTGTTTTAAGTGAGAGTTAGAGCCATTGTACCCATGCCGTCTGCCACTAAGTGACTCCAATTCACTGATAATCTTCATGAAACAGTGAAAAAAAAACATCACAAATTACATGTCAGCCATTGATTTTGTTCATCCCTGTGAAACATGTATGAGGCCTACGCTGATGATAATACATGATTATTTCAAGCGAACAACAACTAACACTGCATCTGCGCCACTCTAAAGTCTCTGTCAGACAGTTGTGGGTTAACTTCAGCTATTAAGGTATTAATTTAAAGCCTGCTATCCCTAAATGACTCTTTTGGCTTTTTAGTTTATGCCTTGACTTCAAACTTTCCTGCTTCCCTTGGGAGAATATCATCCAAGCTGCTACATATGGGGCATCAGATTTATTGTTTTAAGTCTGCTCTTTTATGAACTTGGCCTCAAATACTAAACTGCTAAATACAAGGGAGGAAACATTCTTATTATGGTTTTTAACCTCTGCCCATTGGGAATACACCTACGACATTCACAACCATGACTGGAACTGCTACTACTGCCATCTCTATATCCACAAGACTGGAAGTGCTACTACTGCCATCTCTATATCCATCAGACTGGAAGTGCTACTACTGCCACCTCTCTAAATCAACAAGACTGGAAGTGCCACTACTGCCATCTCTCTACATCCACAAGACTGGAAGTGCCACTACTGCCATCTCTCTACATCCACAAGACTGGAAGTGCCACTACTGCCATCTCTCTACATCAACAAGACTGGAAGTGCCACTACTGCCATCTCTCTACATCCACAAGACTGGAAGTGCCACTACTGCCATCTCTCTACATCCACAAGACTGGAAGTGCCACTACTGCCATCTCTCTACATCAACAAGACTGGAAGTGCCACTACTGCTATCTTTCTTTTCCCTTGGTGTAGGAGAACAATTGTCCTGTGACAACTCACATGATGTTGTGCATATGCACACAGTAACACACATATATGTAGAATTACACAAATAAAGTGCACATTTCTTGCTGTGCCCACGAAGACACATATACGAACACTTGCACATTAAAGTACATAACTGTCAATATAAACATACTGGTTTAGAAATAAAACCAATACAGATATTTTAAAACAAATTATAAGACAAAACTGATATTTTTCTTTTATAAAACAACAGTACAATTGGATTGGTGATCTTCTATTCTGCTTACAATATTTTCCTTCATGTAATATAATGCACTGATAAAATAAGCACCATTTTCACTCAACATAAAACTTTTCCTCCATTATCTCACTTTTGTGAGATCTTGTGTGGGTATAGATTACCCTCCTCTCCCTCTCTCTCTCTCTCCAAAAATCAGGAATAAACTTCACCGTTACAGTCTGATTAATTTCTTTGTAAGTCTTAATCAACTCCCCCCTGAGTGAGCAGCCTATACCATCCTATGAATAAAATATCTCTAGCCATTCACTTACGACCATTCATCACACATGAAAATATCCACTTGCAGGACACTAGTCATGTAACTGACACATAAATAAGGATACCCAACACTTCCGATGTAAAGTAGATTGACTGGGCTAGGTAGTTAATCACAGAGGCCCCGGTTGAGGATTTCCAAGAGGTTGTTGGTCGAAGAATAAATGACCCAGAGTTGTTAGATATGATTGTGTGGAGTTCTGAGAGAGAGAGTGAAGCATGGTTCTCAGGACAGATCTCAAGGCTGATGTATTATCATAGAACTACTCTCTGCAGCAAGAGCTGGCAGCATTGGATATTTTATTATCATCAGTACCAGTGTTACCAAATTTTTTTAGTTTACGTTCCCACTTTTTACCTAGAAAAAATCAAAGGACTTTTACTCAAGCATTATTTCATCTAGACATCATAAAATATCTTTGGATAACTGTGGACTAGATAGATTACAGTTATAACTTCTAGATTACAACTGACAGAACATTTTGTGACATGGTATTCTTATAGTGTGATAATAGCTATACTGTGGGGTGATGGGAATGCTACTTCAGCAATTTTCTGAACTATGAAAAGAAATTTCTTGCATAAAAAGTGAGAAATTCTTCACAAAGCAGACAATTTTGATCCCTGGACATTGCATTGTAGCACTGAAAGTGAAAGACGATAAAGTGAAAATTGACAATTGAAGAATTTCATTTATGTGTCTGTCTAACATTAAAGTGATGTACTTCACAGTGAAAACTACAGCAGTCATGTGTCACAGTCACAAAATAAAAAATAAATCCTATACATCTTCACACCAGCAATTATATCAGATAAATCCTCAGGGAAACGAAAGTAATCAAGTCTATATTTGGAACTTTCAACACAGCTTGATTATTGTGGCTTTCTATTAATATATATCAAGATCTACCAATGTAATGTCCGTTCTAGAACTGTGCACTGCACACCTGATATAGATAGTCCCACACAGGTCTAGATAATCCAACATAGGTCTAGATAATCCCACACAGGTCTAGATAATCCAACACTGGGAAGGACAGGGACAGTTGTTACCATGAGAGAGAGAGAGAGAAAATTTACTGGTGAAAAGAACCAGACAAAGCTGTATTTTAGAAAGAATAAACAAGACACATATACACATGCAAGCATCCCCATACAGTGACAAATACACTGTATTATATAGTGGATACAATCCATCCCCATACAGTGACAAATACACTGCATTATATTGTGGATACAATACATCCCCATACAGTGACAAATACACTGTATTATACTGTGGATACAATACATCCCCATACAGTGACAAATATACTGTATTATATTAGGGATACAATCCATCCCCATACAGTGACAAATACAATGTATTATACTGTGGATACAATCCATCCCCATACAGTGACAAATACAATGTATTATACTGTGGATACAATCCATCCCCATACAGTGACAAATACAATGTATTATACTAGGGATACAATCCATCCCCATACAGTGACAAATACAATGTATTATACTGTGGATACAATCCATCCCCATACAGTGACAAATACAATGTATTATACTGTGGATACAATCCATCCCCATACAGTGACAAATACAATGTATTATACTGTGGATACAATACATCCCCATACAGTGGCAAATACACTGTATTATACTGGGGATACAATCCATCCCAGAGGTAGAAGAGTAGTCTAGCTCAGGACTAGCAGGTGCCCAAGCTCTGTATTTCTTTCTCTACATGCTGCTCTAACATGTTCCTAGCCACTGATCTCAGTAACCTCTAGAGGACAGCCAACACAGACTGCCAATATTAATACTACTTAGTCACTGGTGAACATGACCACTGGCTGCATTCTGGTGGTGTTATTAAGATTGAATTATATATGTCCATTGTAATAGTACTGGAAGTGTGTGTGTGTGTGTGTGTGTGTGTGTGTGTGTGCGTGTGTGTGTAAAAGGATGGGGGCGAACACAGTGGTAACAGAGACATTAGATGTGCTACCAGATGATCTTATCCTACTTCATAACCTACACTTTTAAACAGCATGTAATTGATTTACTGTGTTGCTAAAGTGTTGAAACAACTTTTAAGAGGATAACAATAAAAATAACGATAATAATAATAGAAAATAATTAAAGACAATCTTTTTAACAGGTAACATCTAAATTACTTCTGCTCCATCAATAGGTGCAATAACATGTATTTGTATCACTTCATGGGAATTGAAAACTGATTTACCTCTGTTATACTGATTTGTAAATAAGAACAAAACTGTGAAGTCTTAAACCAATCTAACATTTCCACAATTAAACCTGCTATTGTTGAATTAACCTCTTTCTTTGATATCCATCACTCTTTCCTCCACAAAATGGATATAACTTTTATAAATCCTACAAATAACAGGCTCATAAAGTTACACAAACTCAAAGCAGATAATTTAGAAAGTGATGTTGCTAAAATAATAAACATTCAATTTGTGTTACTTTGACTTTCAAAAGAGCCATCCATAACGGGGTTCTCATACTTGGGAATCTCTCTGCCATGTTCTAGGAATCAAACACAATCAATTTTTAGTGAATCAAAGAAAAGCTGGTTAAAGCTAATAATTATGATTGATTTCTATTAACCAATTTATCTTAATTAGCATTTGTAGTTTAACATGGACCATTAGTTTGAGATGGATTGCACTAGTACATAGGAAAGCTGGTAGTAATTCCAAAACTATGAAACCTTTTGATGGACTTGTACGCCCCCTGGGGAAACAGACCAGTAGAAAAGGTTAATGTGGTTTACTTTTGAAGCCAGTCAAACATGCAAGTGATTACTTTAATTTACTTAGGGGATAACTGAATTACACTGAATGAACTGAACTGAAAAAAGTAGCCTCAATGGGTCAGCAGTCTATTCCTCTCTGACCATGTTAATATACTGATATAATGTACTAGTAATATATCACTGGGACATATAATATTGTGGATGTCATACTGTCCACAGGTCATCTATGTTTATATTCTGGCCCCCGTTTCACAAAAAAACTTAAGTCGGTTTCCCTGACTAAGAGCTTGGATACCAACGTAATTAAGTTGTTACGTCACTAAGTCCCGTTTCACAAAGAATCTAAAAGGTTGCTTACGTCATTTTTTTCTTAGCTGCTAGTCGACGATGTCTAGCCTCCTCGGGAGGAGACTTAAGTTGGCAAGCTCAACTTCGGTAAATGAGAGCATAAACAACAAAAATTTGGAAAGAACATACCTCCTTCAAGATATTGTGTTATAATATCCTTGAATAGCACTGACATTTATGGAATATTGAAATAAAAAATAAAACGCCACTTCACCCAGTCGATTGCATGTTTGTTTATGTTTTTGACCGCTAGACGTCCGTCAGCAGTGTTCCACGACAAGCTAATGTTTAACTGTTACTTTGAAGTTGTACTGAAGTTAAACTAATCAATAAAGTTCAAAAACAAACTTTGTTTGTGTTTTGACTGATTTTTATTGTTGATAAACAATCGTTCTCGGCCGAAAGAAGGCATGAAACATCATGTCTTGTGAAACTTTTGGAATTTTACACCTCCTTTTCTTGAAGAGTTTCTCGTGTGTGTCGACTACGGTAAGCACACCGACTTTAGATTCTTTGTGAAATACTCCTAGTCCACTGCAGCGTAGTCAACCTAGCTAGACCATTCAGCTCAAGCTAGTCAACTACGGATTTAAGATTCTTTGTGAAATGGGGGCCTGTTATCTGTGACTGGGACATATAATATTGTAGATGTCATACTGTCCATGGATCGCAACAACTTCAAAATGTTCTTCCTGATATCATTTGGTTTATAATTGTTTGAGGCCAAAGATTTTTTTCACTGCTAGCTAATGGAAGCATGACAATATGTACTGTGAAGTGGGGGGGGGGGGGGGATTAGTTGATGTGTCTGGTTGTCTAACATAGTCAGCAACACCCGACTGGCTTTATAATTCATAAAACACACAAATCTGGTGTTCAAATTAAAATTAGGTTAATATTAATGAGTTAAATTTGGCAGACTCAACCATGATAAAGGGTTTTTTTAATGAGTGAAGTATATACCCTGTCTCATTCGCCCCCCAGACATATATAACGGGCGTGGGTCTACCCCTCAATTTCCCTCCTGTTCTGAAGTGAAAAAGTTAACAGTGACATGCCTTCCAATAGAGGAACCACTGGGCCCAGTGCTTCTCTAACCAGGATATGGTAAATGGTGTGTAAAATTGGATTGCTGTCTCGGTTCCCTGAGGAGGTCTAACCATGTAATAAAACAATCTAGATAGAGACAGTGCCATCTACCAGCTGGTCTCGCCCAAAATCTAGACAGGTAAATGTCAGTTCCCATTAAATGGGTATTAAAGTGACATTAAAACAAGATTATAATCATGTATTCATTGCCTGGACTTCAAAATAACAATTCACTGCAAATGACTTCTGAAAACTGTAAGGAGAGAGAGAGAGAGAGAGAGAGAGAGAGAGAGAGAGAGAGAGAGAGAGAGTAACCCCTCAGAGAAGGAAATAAAAGCCATGTGTCTGCAACACAACAATTTATAAATTCAATCAAATTTTCTCCTAGGCACTCATATGACAGTCTGATAACATCTGCCTTGGTCTTAACATTCCCGTTTAAGGTATCAAAACTCCACTGAGGGGCTACTGAGGGCTGACTTCATCAACTATCCCGTGATAATTAACTCAGAAACATGTCATAATTGCTCCCCATCCAGTGATAAGCAATGTCAAGTTAATGAACAAACTGTCATAATTGGACATTCTTCAATTCTGAGTAATTTGTTCCAATATGACGGGTCCGAACTGGAGACAACCATTTTGATCAATACATGGTATGGTTTACATCTCGTATGAGATTCCTCTTTCTCCCCAGAAGACCAGTTTTTTTACATGTGGCCATTGTAACATAGCACAATATTAGGATTTGAAGTTTAATAAGTAGTAAATTGAATCAGAAGGCCATTCCCCAGATTCTACATTACTTCTGGAACATTGATTAACTATCTGCTGCCCAACCAACGAGAAACTTCAATTCTCTGGTGTATTTTTTTTTCTATTCTTTCTATTTGCTTGACAAATACAAGTGTGGCACTGCAAGAATACTTTTACCAAATACAGTAATTCCTTACAGATTTTAATTAACTTACTTAGTTCAAAATATACCTTTTCAAGTCTTAGGTTTATCATTTCCTCCTTTATCAAATGTTCTCTTTGACCAGAAGCCTATTTTGAGTCTAAAAATTTCTTTATCAGCTTTTGGAATATTGTCAGCCAAAAAAGTTCTGAGCAACCCAATTAAACAATTTCTTTCAAATATAATGAGTTAAAACCAAATACGTAAAAACACTGCTGGCAGACAAAAATGAAAACTAACCATATGTCCTGTCACAATATGTGGAATCATCAGGGACAGGAACCCTGGGACAGCTAAGACAGAAACCCTAGGGGACAACAAAACCCTGGGAGGGACCATGAAACCCTGGGGGATCCTGAAAACCTGGGGGACCATGAAACCCTGGGGGATCCTCAAAACCTGGGGGACCATAGAAACCCTGGGAGATCCTCAAAACCTGGGGGACCATGAAACCCTGGGGGATCCTCAAAACCTGGGAGACCATGAAACCCTGGGGGATCCTCAAAACCTGGGGGTCCATGAAACCACAAGAAACCAGAAGCAGCTGAGAGAGAAGACAGAAGCAAGAAGTGACTGATATGGAGTTAGATGGTAATATGTTGCCAAATGTCTGACAATAGAAAGTCAGAAGATGATTTTGATGATGAACAGTGCCAATGTACCTTAAAATATAAGCTGATGCCAAATCCCATAAATACTGTAGTATATATAATACTTATCACAGTCTCATATATTAATATTTTGTATAAGATATACATTCCTTACATAACATTACAATAATCTATAGTGTTAACATTAATCAGCTTCTATTACATCATAGTTATGAATGCTACTGGGAATGTATGCCTTCAAGGTACAATCAACAACACTAAGACTATAATTTACTACTAAGTACTTTGTTAAAATGTTAGCAAGTTTACGGCCGTAAACAGCTATTACTTTTACTAATAGGCATATATCACAAAGCAGATGATCTCAATTAACAACATGAATTAATTGCTAAATTATCTTTTAATAGAACTGTTTTGAAAAGACTAAGTATTTCTTAATATGTCAAGAATGCAGACCCCCCCTCCTCTACATTGCCCAGGCCCTGTAGACTGTATAATATCAAGTTCAGAAAAATAAGAAGTGAAAATGAGTTGAAAGTCCCAGTAGAGGGCACAGCTGAAGACTGACCCCGCAGAGAGTGTGAGACAATCCTCCCTCCAGGACTGAAATTATGGGATGGAACGACTGCATAACAGTTGGTCAGGATGCTTTTTCATTCTGTTGACTTTTATGGCATCTCATGATTGTGTTATTATATTGCATTTCATAAAATTTTACATCTGATTTTCTTTAAAACTCTTTTTATTCCCTTATCTTTACATCCCATCTATATTCTACAGTTCTGATGACACATTCAAAGCCTTTATGTTATTTTACCAAATGTACCAATAATCTGATTTATTCTTATTGATAATAACCAGATATCTCTCTCACATAGAGCAATAAGTACATGAGCTCCTGTTACGTCAGTGGAGCCCTGATTTAATTCACGAGATGGGTGAAATGCTGTTAGTATTGATAATTAGACATGGTTAACAGCTCAGGGCCCATAGTTCATGGTCACTGATTGGATTAGTTGATATGGAGTTACTGGACTATGCTTGAACCCTCAGATATTGCTATTTCATTGCTGTTTAGACATTAACTGTCTGCTAAGTAAGATAAAATGGTGTGATACTCAGAGATGGGGACTGAATGCTTAAAACTGGAAGAAAGCCCTTCTCTTTCTCCCACTCTAGATGGCTTCAGATCAAATTGAGTAACTTTCTGAACTCTTTTCTATCATTTAAAAGGGAAAGAGACAAGCTTTTATCTCTGAATATCTGCGAACTATTTATAAGATATGACTTCACACACTGTCACATCTTACACAGTGCCACATTTAGCGCAATGTCACATCAAGCACACAGTCACACCTAACACATTGTAGCATCAAACACACTGTCAAATCTATGACAAAGTGATCACAAAAACTGAAATCTAGTGTGACCTTGACTTAATTAGCAACAAGAAGAATAGACCCAACTTAAATAAAAATACAACTACAAACACTCTCTGTTATGACTTAATTCCCAATAATACTGTAGGCCTACTCCACATTCTCCTTGTGTTATCTACAATGTATCATTTCCACAGACATTCTGCTTGTGTTCTCTACAATGTATCATTTCCACAGACATTCTCCTTGTGTTATCTACAATGTATCATTTCCACAGACATTCTCCTTGTGTTATCTACAGTGTATCATTTCCACAGACATTCTCCTTGTGTTCTTTACAATGTATCATTTCCACAGACATTCTCCTTGTGTTATCTACAATGTATCATTTCCACAGACATTCTTGTGTTCTCTACAATGTATCATTTCCACAGACATTCTCCTTGTGTTCTCTACAGTGTATCATTTCCACAGACATTCTCCTTGTGTTCTCTACAGTGTATCATTTCCACAGACATTCCTTCATCATTAAACCAAGCTTAAGAGACATATAAATCAATCAAACAAATTAAAGTGTGACATGGTGTCTCCTAGGTATGCTAGAAATTGAATATATACCAGAGACAAATGTGAAGCCATAATAATAAGTCCCACATTATGTACAGAGTAATCCAAAATGTACACAGTTTTACACTGAAATCCAAGGCCACTAAAACAACCCAAGGACAGCCTTTGACGTCAAATTCACAACACAATATCCCCTATGAAACATTCTCAAGAGCCATGGCCAATATGGCTGCCAGGATGAGATGATGTTAATTCTAAAGGAGTTAACTGAGGCAAAGAAGGACAAAACTAGTGAATTAATACTCCCAGTTTCTTTCAGGCCTGCCGCACATATTTAACTTTGTAGTGTTTTAAAAGTTCCAAATGGGTACATTTTTGGAACACCCTATATTTATATAATTACAAAAAAGTGGCGTAACTGAAGCAATCAATTTTATGTCTGTAGAAGATTTGGAATTGCAAATATCTATATTCCATATCTTATATCCTGACAGCAAGTGTGCCCCAAATATGATGTTATAACATGAAAATCAAATGATCATACCCTTTATAAATATATACACAAATGGTTAAGAGCAATAGAAGCAAATGAGCAACAATAACATGTGAAATATAAAACATGCACATTTTGGGGGTAGGGGAGAGTGGGGTGGAATAACTCAGCAGCATCACCTGACAGCCAACTTCACAACTGTGGACTGCAATAAAACTTGAAAATTGCGGATAACAGGACCAGGGGAGATTTGGTACTCACAGTTGACTTGCAGGTAGATCTTGGTCCTGTTCTCTTCTTTATCTGAGTCCAAGAAGATCACTTTGCACATGTACCAGCCCGCGTCGCTCTGTCGGATACTGCTGATCTCAATAGATGCTTGCTCTACCAGACTGATTCTTCCCGCGTACTGGGCATCCACATGCGGCGTGAATCCCTCAAACTGGAACAAAACATTGAACATGGTCCAACTACGGCACTGTTATGAAAACTCACAATTTTTACAAGGTCAGGACACATATTCATGACAAAACTTTAGTACGTCTATACTAAACTTTGGTATATTTCCATCCTGTAAAATTAGTGATGGTCCATTAACATATAGTCAATATTTCTCTTAAGCTTTGTCCATTTCTTTCAGTATGTACAACAGGCAGAATCTCACTGAAGTGGGCTACCACTGATTTACTTTTGCTCTGAAAATTTTCAACTTTTGAGTTAGATGATAGGCTAATTGGTGTGTCAGCCAACAGAATAGCCTACCTGTGTAAGAATAGCCTACCTGTGTCAGTATAGCATACCTGTGTCGGTATATCATACCTGTGTCAGTATATCATACCTGTCAGTATAGCCTACCTGTGTCAGTATATCATACCTGTGTCAGTATAGCCTACATGTGTCAGTATAGCCTACCTGTGTCAGTATATCATACCTGTGTCGGTATATCATACCTGTGTCAGTATATCATACCTGTCAGTATAGCCTACCTGTGTCAGTATATCATACCTGTGTTGGTATATCATACCTGTGTTAGAACAGCCTACCTGTGCAAAGATCGCTTGTTCCAGCCCTTCCTTCTTCCATTCGATCATATTGTCCACAAATTTACCACCAGGGTAGTTGATGTTACACTCCAGGATTTCGTTGCTGCCTTCGTTGACTATCTTCTTCACTGAGCCTAGAACAGAGACAGATCAAATCATTTATCAAACCCAAGAGTTGGCATTAGAGGGGGCACAACAACTTGAATGTTGATTTACACCCGGATACACCCACTGCCTGCCTGCCCCCCACCCCCCTCCCCACCCCCCTCC
>NW_019775114.1:208715-261255 GCF_001039355.2 Lingula anatina | reverse complement strand
TTTTTTTTTTCATTTTCAGTTTCAACAATTTTTTGACAAGGTAACATTGTTATATCTTAAAATCCAAAGTCAAAGGAATTTACACCTCTAGTTTATTGGAAAGTCCACATTTCAACCCCTTCCCACCTTTAATTTATGGCTAAGGGACTTAAAAAGCATTGATATAAAGGGCATTCTCCTGATTACTAGTACACATCTTTTTCATTTACTTTGGAATCAGAAAGGTGTCTGTTGCTTACCAGTATACCTTAACTTTTGTCAAGTCAGAATCATTATTTACTTGTAGCATTTCAAGTCTCCCGTTTAAGCATCAATATTTGTTATTTCAAAATGTTTACTATTACTAGTTTATTCTAAAATCACTTTTAAGAGATAAATAAGGTAATAATTACACAAGAAAATAAAAATTTATGCAACATTATTCCAATACAACAATATGTACATACATATAAAAATGACACAAGGCACAATATACACCAAACATACAGTTACATATAGGGAGGGGGGAGGGGGGTTACAGGGGTGACGAGGGGAGATGGAATTGAGGGAAATGTTTGAAGGCCAAAAATTATTACAATAAATATGTCAACATGCACCAACAAAACCAGCCATGCACCAACAGAGAGAGAAGACAATGACATCTAAACATCTTCACCTCAGGACTGGCATCTCCATAGACATATTACCATATAAATCTACCCAAAATAATGAACTTATTGTTCCCATTTTGCAAAAGGACACTTAATCTATGATTATATTCAAAAACAAACATATCACCTCCATGACATAATTCTAACTAAACGAAGGACATTAACACAAATGTGGACATCTATTTTCAAAGCAACAAACTTGACACACTGAGCATAAACAAATCATGTTAACACTTGGCATTCATACATGAAGTACCTGAAAAGAAACCAAATCTCTCAGAAATGGAAACTATTTAATATCAACATAAACACCTGGAACAAACCTTGCCAATTTGTTCTGATAGAAAAGATGTCATGCTTGAATGAAACCAAAAACCTGCATGCTTCCCGCAACCAAACGACATCTTGCATGAATAACACAGTATATTAATTCTTAACTCATCAACTGAACATTTCATTCAAAACAAGACTGAAAAATATCAAAAATATTTTAAAAGAAAAACAGGGCTGAGTATTATAACATATATAGTCTGCAGTCTCTCTAACGAGTAACTGAAAGGCAATAATAAAGTATATGAAATCTGGTCAAGTTCACACCAGGAATAAATTTAGACAGGAAAAACAGTAACCAGACGACCAGATAGCTGAGGCTATCCAGTCTCATTCTATGTAATCTAGTCATCTGGTGACATCATCTGGGCAATTCCTGGTCTAAATTGGTTAAGGTTGTGAACAGGCTTAAAATGATCCTACCCCAGCAAAGTTCGCTTTTTACATTCTGGACACATTTTACATATGTGTGTTTGTCCGTAAATAAATTGAGCTTTTCAGCCAAATTGCTCGTTTTTGGACTAAATCATGGTTCCTTGGCAAACATGTCGACTATCTTTTAATATCTCTTGCCAGAAATCCCAATGAGGTGCATCAAGCTGCATCCATTAAATATCCCAAGGTTATAAGACAAGTGAATGCTTCATATTTAATATTATATTTGAACAAATTCACAATCGTGCCTCACCAACATTAAACTGTGCCGGAGTACTCTTATATTAATACTACACTTACTCAAAATCTACTGAAACTCTGTTACAACAAGCTAAAAAACTATCAAAGGTTAAAAAATGTTTCAAATTTTCAAATTTTAGTATCAAAATTTAAATTTCAGCAAAAAAGGGAAGCAAAAACAAATATGCGGTTACGCTTTTTTGCAAGGCGTATCTTTCAGCAGTTAGTCCAATAGGCAAACAAAACTTGCTCACTGTATCAATAGAAAATAAGATCAAGAGAAAGCTTTGTTCTAATATGAACTTTGCACAAATTTATTGACAATTTGCTATCAGTCAACAAACTATCAATTAACTTGAGAAAGAAAGTGAAAAGAACTGCTTGATAAGCCTAGCTGTCCAGGTTAGAGACATGGAACACCAAATCATTACCCGCCACATCGCTTTCTGTGGAGACTAAGTGAGGCGGAATTATATGTCCTGTAATAGCAAAGATGTAAGGAAAAGTAAAATAGTCTTAAACAATCCTCTAGTTTCAAATAAATGGTAACAAAGGCATTTCATACCATATGTTTGATGAGGGACTATTTTGTCTCAGAAAAATAAGTGTTAAGTTGATTACTGTTAGTTCAGCAACATGCTATCCCTCTGCTGCCACCAATGTTAAATGACCATTCCATAGAATTGTTCTCCTTCATAATACCGTCTATCTTCTAAGATAACTTTTGAAAACATATTCCACCTATACATTTTTTTAAAATTTAAGTTGAAATAAGAAAAGTGAAACTGTTCATATTTTTTTCTTTTGATAATTAGATTTAAAAGCTTGTTAGAAGATGAAGATATTACAGTAAGGAAAACCATCACACCCTTGATACTAAAAAATAAAATTTCATGAGAAATTTACTTCATTTTTATTTATCAAAAGTTCATTCATCAACTGAGGTCAATTTTGCCATGCTTAAGTTTTCATAATTCAAACCTTTATCATGATAGAGATTCACCTTTTGGAGATGTCACCATTTCTGCTAATTAACTGAAACAAATCTTATCAAAACAAGACTTAAAATTTTGTACTGATCAATCACAAATAATTACAGGATACTATTTTCACTTTCAGGCTTATCTGCTTTAAGCATGCTTTTTCCAAATAAACTAAGACATGATAGTTAAAATAATTTAGACTTCAACATAATCCATGCTACCTAAAATGGAGATGGAAAAGCACAGGTTTTATGTGCTGCTGTAAACCAATATAGGGCCTTCTACTACATGAAATTATACATTTTTAATGGTTTTAATTCAAAAGTAAAGTAACTGAAAATAAACAAAATGGTGACAACATTTTAGTCTGAACAATGCCAGATCAAACAGAATTGTATTACCTAGTCAACTTTCAACAATTCATGATTTGTTCTTTGTAATAAGAAATTACCCTACATTATACATCAACAGTGTGATATAGTTATTAAACATATAATCTTTAACATATTATACATAATTTCCTGTTTGGTCAACAAGCACCTGCACCTTCAAAAAGAACTTAATCCACCAACTGTTAACACACCACATGCACAATAAACTGACACAGAGAACTTAAATGATAACTTAAATAAAACAACCCCATGTATATCTCACAGTGGCTTATCTAGGGAAACAAGGAAATTAATAGATTTTAAATGTTCCTATATGGAAATATAGGGTGCTCAAAGTTTTACAAACCCCCTCACAGTGCCCCATACAGGTGGGATCCAGATCACCTGCTGTTCCTGCCNCTTTTTTTTTTTTTCATTTTAAGTTTCAACAATTTTTTGACAAGGTAACATTGTTATATCTTAAAATCCAAAGTCAAAGGAATTTACACCTCTAGTTTATTGGAAAGTCCACATTTCAACCCCTTCCCACCTTTAATTTATGGCTAAGGGACTTAAAAAGCATTGATATAAAGGGCATTCTCCTGATTACTAGTACACATCTTTTTCATTTACTTTGGAATCAGAAAGGTGTCTGTTGCTTACCAGTATACCTTAACTTTTGTCAAGTCAGAATCATTATTTACTTGTAGCATTTCAAGTCTCCCGTTTAAGCATCAATATTTGTTATTTCAAAATGTTTACTATTACTAGTTTATTCTAAAATCACTTTTAAGAGATAAATAAGGTAATAATTACACAAGAAAATAAAAATTTATGCAACATTATTCCAATACAACAATATGTACGTACATATAAAAATGACACAAGGCACAATATACACCAAACATACAGTTACATATAGGGAGGGGGGAGGGGGGTTACAGGGGTGACGAGGGGAGATGGAATTGAGGGAAATGTTTGAAGGCCAAAAATTATTACAATAAATATGTCAACATGCACCAACAAAACCAGCCATGCACCAACAGAGAGATAAGACAATGACATCTAAACATCTTCACCTCAGGACTGGCATCTCCATAGACATATTACCATATAAATCTACCCAAAATAATGAACCTATTGTTCTCATTTTGCAAAAGGACACTTAATCTATGATTATATTCAAAAACAAACATATCACCTCCATGACATAATTCTAACTAAACGAAGGACATTAACACAAATGTGGACATCTATTTTCAAAGCAACAAACTTGACACACTGAGAATAAACAAATCATGTCAACACTTGGCATTCATACATAAAGTACCTGAAAAGAAACCAAATTTCTCAGAAATGGAAGCTATTTAATATCAACAAAACCACCTGGAACAAACCTTGCCAATTTGTTCTGATAGAAAAGATGTCATGCTTGAATAAAACCAAAAACCTGCATGCATCCCGCAACCAAACGACATCTTGCATGAATAACACAGTATATTAATTCTTAACTCATCAAATGAACATTTCATTCAAAACAAGACTGAAAAATATCAAAAATATTTTAAAAGAAAAACAGGGCTGAGTATTATAACATATATAGTCTGCAGTCTCTCTAACGAGTAACTGAAAGGCAATAATAAAGTATATGAAATCTGGTCAAGTTCACACCAGGAATAAATTTAGACAGGAAATACAGTAACCAGATGACCAGATAGCTGAGGCTATCCAGTCTCATTCTATGTAATCTAGTCATCTGGTGACATCATCTAGGCAATTCCTGGTCTAAATATGTTAAGGTTGTGAACAGGCTTAAAAATGATCCTACCCCAGCAAAGTTTGCTTTTTAATTCTGGACACATTTTATATATGTGTATTTGTCCGTAAATAAATTGAGCTTTTCAGCCAAATTGCTCATTTTTGGACAAAATCATGGTTCCTTGGCAAACATGTCGACTATCTTTTAATATCTCTTGCCAGAAATCCCAATGAGGTGCATCAAGCTGCATCCATTAAATATCCCAAGGTTATAAGACAAGTGAATGCTTCATATTTAATATTATATTTGAACAAATTCACAATCGTGCCTCACCAACATTAAACTGTGCCGGAGTACTCTTATATTAATACTACACTTACTCAAAATCTACTGAAACTCTGTTACAACAAGCTAAAAAACTATCAAAGGTTAAAAAATGTTTCAAATTTTCAAATTTTAGTATCAAAATTTAAATTTCAGCAAAAAAGGGAAGCAAAAACAAATATGCGGTTACGCTTTTTTGCAAGGCGTATCTTTCAGCAGTTAGTCCAATAGGCAAACAAAACTTGCTCACTGTATCAATAGAAAATAAGATCAAGAGAAAGCTTTGTTTTAATATGAACTTTGCACAAATTTATTGACAATTTGCTAACAGTCAACAAACTATCAATTAACTTGAGAAAGAAAGTGAAAAGAACTGCTTGATAAGCCTAGCTGTCCGGGTTAGAGACATGGAACACCAAATCATTACCCGCCACATCGCTTTCTGTGGAGACTAAGTGAGGCGGAATTATATGTCCTGTAATAGCAAAGATGTAAGGAAAAGTAAAATAGTCTTAAACAATCCTCTAGTTTCAAATAAATGGTAACAAAGACATATCATACCATATGTTTGATGAGGGACTATTTTGTCTCAGGAAAATAAGTGTTAATTTGATTACTGTTAGTTCAGCAACATGCTATCCCTCTGCTGCCACCAATGTTAAATGACCATTCCAAAGAATTGTTCTCCTTCATAATACCGTCTATCTTCTAAGATAACTTTTTCAAATATATTCCACCTATACATTTTTTTTTAAATTTAAGTTGAAATAAGAAAAGTGAAACTGTTCATATTTTTTTCTTTTGATAATTAGATTTAAAAGCTTGTGAGAAGATGAAGATATTACAGTAAGGAAAACCATCACACTCTTGATACTAAAAAATAAAATTTCATGAGAAATTTATTTTATTTTTATTTATCCTTTATAAGATAGAGATTCACCTTTTGGAGATGTCACCATTTCTGCTAATTAACTGAAACAAATCTTATCAAAACAAGACTTAAAAGTTTGTACTGATCAATCACAAATAATTACAGGATACTATTTTCACTTTCAGACTTATCTGCTTTAAACATGCTTTTTCCAAATAAACTAAGACATGATAGTTAAAATAATTTAGACTTCAACATAATCCATGCTACCTAAAATGGAGATGGAAAAGCACAGGTTTTATGTGCTGCTGTAAACCAATATAGGGCCTTCTACTACATGAAATTATACATTTTTAATGGTTTTAATTCAAAAGTAAAGTAACTGAAAATAAACAAAATGGTGACAACATTTTAGTCTGAACAATGCCAGATCAAACAGAATTGTATTACCTAGTCAACTTTCAACAATTCATGATTTGTTCTTTGTAATAAGAAATGACCCTACATTATACATCAACAGTGTGATATAGTTATTAAACATATAATCTTTAACATATTATACATAATTTCCTGTTTGCTCAACAAGCACCTGCACCTTCAAAAAGAACTTAATCCACCAAATGTTAACACACCACATGCACAATAAACTGACACAGAGAACTTAAATGATAACTTAAATAAAACAACCCCATGTATATCTCACAGTGGCTTATCTAGGGAAACAAGCAAATTAATAGATTTTAAATGTTCCTGTATGGAAATATAGGGTGCTCAAAGTTTTATAAAACCCCTCACAGTGCCCCATTCAGGTGGGATCCAGATCACCTGCTGTTCCTGCCACCCCCCCCCCTCCCCAGATATGCCACTGATACCACAGAGTGCTGCAGTGGTCCCAGGGAGACCCCCATGCCAACACCTAAACATGTACCTGTCTCATAAATACAAGCATACGGTGCCGAAATGTTGCAGGGAATTACGTTGTCCTCAGTATCCGTGCAATTGTTTGTCATGACGAGAGCTGAAAATCACAAGGACACATTACATCATGGGTGTGTTACCATAGCAACAAGCCCATCTTGACACGCATGTACATGTATTGGTAAGTGAACAAATGATTACATTATTAGTAGAACATTCATCAAATGCACAAATAGTTGTCCAATTATAGGCAGATTTATTAGTAAAACATTCCATATAGCCATTTGTACACAGCATACCGTATAGTATACATCAGGGAGCAAGCAGGGCATCATTTCATATGGATAAACAATTCAATAATTTTGGCCAAACTCAATTTTTCTAAATCAAATAAATGTATTGGCAATTTTCATACAACATGTACTTTTCCTTCACCTAAACTGAATCATTTATAAAGATATTCCAGTAAAAAAAGTTCTTTCAATGTGGATAAGAGCAACATTTGTCTTTCATTTTAATATTTAATCTAGCTGAACAAAACCACTTCAAGCTTGGTTAAAAAAGAAAAAAAAAAAAACTTAATGCAGTTGGCGTTTAACCCCTCTGTTGTAAACATGTATGGAGTCCAGTGAAATAAAACGCTATGTGCTGAATAAGCCCCCCTCCCTCCCAAACTGGATTAAACCTGCTGATAGTGAAAGCTTCAGAATCTGTAAAATGACGCACTTTTACTGTTAATTTTACTGCATATCAGATTGCATTTTCATGTCTTGTTATATACTTTGGCTTGCCACCTCACACACACACATACAAACACACACACACAATGATAATTATAATAATAATAATATGAAAACTTTTCATCCTGTTGTAAATGCCAACAGTTTTTCCCCTCTTTTTTTCTTTTTTNTGGCTTGCCACCTCACACACACACATACAAACACACACACACAATGATAATTATAATAATAATAATATGAAAACTTTTCATCCTGTTGTAAATGCCAACAGTTTTTCCCCTCTTTTTTCTTTCTTTTTTTTTTCTTTTTTGCATCATCATAGCTGTAGTGTGTTCATTATATTTCTTCTGTGCTACATCCTGAGAAAACAATTCACTTTCCACTTGATCCTAAGTTAAGTAAAGGAAATTAGAGTGAAGTATGGGAAACATGCTACAGCAAAGTTTTCATGTCCTCGTAAACAATGATTTCTGGTGGAAATATTTGGCATAACAGGAACTGTGACCAAATTATTATGGACGTAATTGGTTGATTACTGCGGCCAACAAAAAGTTTACCCTGCCCATGGTCTGAAGAATTCCACTATTCACAGCAACAAAACATGGGTTGCTTTTTAAATCTATTTTAATAAAAGGTGCCTAGTATACAACCAATGTGTAACAATTTTTTCTGGGGTTAACTGTCTTTACTCTATCATATTTTTGACCTACTGAAATTAGTCACAAGCTTCAGATAAGTTACTTTTTATGAATTTCATAACCCAGCTGATATATCATACACATTGACATGAGAGATTATTCAAAACACATATTTTATGGTAAAAGATCTACAAATCTTCAAATTCATTTAGCAATAATCATGATAGAACATTTACTGTTTCTGCTTGAATTCCAACTTCATTAGATCAATGTTACTGTTCATAGAGCCTTGGCTATTATTGCTTGAAGATGAATAATTCAATACATTACTAAATGTCACATTCACAACAAACAGATGTTATAGTTTTAAAAGGAAAAAAAGCTTGGATGAACTTTACAACACCCATGAACCAGTCTTTCAGTTGTGCTTCTTTTCATTTCGCCTTGTGCAAAATTATTTACTAAAGATGAAAAATAACAAAAGAAAAAAATTAATTAATGATCATCAGTTAATCAGTCAAATGAACAAATATATATAAATTCAAACATGTTCCCAGCTGCAGGTGAAAAATTCATATCCTCCATTGTCAAATGATCCTCGCTTTTCTAGTTGAAATATCCTAAATACAGACTAGGTCATGGCCCATATAGTATTACATGATCAGTTTGACAGCACCTTCCAAGTACAAATTAACAGTTGATGGAGAAATAATTATTTCATCACCACTATAAGGCAGGTAAAGTGCTATCTATGTTAATAAGTTTTGTAAGGCAATCTTCTGGTGTTAATAATCTCGGAGAATGAAAACATCTAATGGTTTTACCAGTGGTGAAGAAAACTATGGTGGTCATAGTTTGAATTACTTTGATTTTATCACAAATTCTGTATTTATTTTTTTCTTTAACTGGGACTAACAACAATTTCTCAATGTTTTTCAATATATTATTGGCACTTTACATCAAAAAACAAAACCATCTTGGAGCTATGTCTGAGACCTCGTGTAAATGCAGATGTCACCAGGGGGCACCACTAGTGTGATCACAGAGGACCAACGTGTGAAGAATTCACCACCACTCTCAGTGATGGAGGTCTTAACCTAAGGTTGTTGACTTGGCAAAACATGACCGCCATTCACTAATGGTGCCAACTACAGACTAGAGTCATCTATCTACATAGATCTGACTTCACCTCATTGGAGATAAAAAATGGATCTCATCTCTTCTGTTAAAATGGTGAATTTGCAGAGGAAAGCACCACTTTCAAATTTATATTTTTAAATAAATAATTTCTAGTACAAATAACACAGCATTTATTCATGTTTCAAATAAATATATATGTCAAGAGCAAGGCTGCCAAAGATTTGATATTACTTAAAGGGATAATAACTCTTCGTTTGAGATCTATATTTCACAATAAAAACATTTTGAACAACTCATGAAAATATAATATATTCTGCTGTACCACAAAAACAGCAGTTATAGCTATTATTTTGATATCTGAGCTTGTCTTTAGATCACGTGACCTCCATTGATGGCTATACTCTGTTATAATCTCTTAAGAGATTATAACAAAAAACGAACTTTTTAGAAAAAAACAGGGACTAACTTTGAATGTAAAAATGGATTCATTAACCATTGGTAAGTGTGGGAAAATTGTTGTTTACTCCAGGAAAATTCATTTTTTGGCCAAACGAAGAGTTATTATCCCTTTAAGAAATCTTAGGCAAGTACAAATCATGCAGTGAATGTTTTTTATCTTTATAAGTATGTAAAATGCATAAAAAGGGGTTAACAAAACTCAATCCAAGCTCATAAAAGAAATATTCAATTACTGCTTCCCAGATCTTGCCACAAGACTATAGATGATATGAACTAGGAGCAGATATCTTAATATTCACCTCACAGTTCTTAGTTAAGATAAGTTACCATGGATAAGGTTCAGCAACCCACTGGGGTACTTCCATCAAGATGTATGCTCCAATAACAGTTATTTATTATTATATCTGCTACGTGGTATGTGCTTTTAAACATGTGAAGAAAAGAATTAGGTACAGAGGGAGCAATGGTTTGAATGTATATCAGTAATATGACCAATAACTGCACTGCTTCCAGGAACACTGGTTGAGAAATATCAGCTTACTTTGTCTTTTTGCCATCTATGTATCATTTTGTGTGTGTGTGTGTGTGCACGTGTGTATGTGTACGTGTGTATGTGTGAGTGTGTACGTGTGTATGTGTGAGTGTGCACGTGTGTATGTACGTGTGTATGTGTGAGTGTGCACATGTGTGTGTGTGTGAGTGTGCACGTGTATGTGAAAACACATGCATGTTTGTATGTGTGTGTCTACTTGCTTGTGAACTGACTTTTTAACATAAATAAAAGGGGGTATTCAAGCACCTGACTCCACCCCCCACCCCCCACCTACACCCACCCACCCACCCTAGGGCCTCTTCTGGAAATTGAAAATAATTTTTTTTAAGCCATGCTGAACAGAGGCCATTTTGGTGGGAAAATAACACGTTTAACTGCAGGATTGAAATGTTATCAGGTGTTGCCATCACAACTGTACTTGAAGAAAGTCAAATGTTATCTACAGTTTTCACCTTTTTCCACTTTGGTATGAAGTGTGACAGGCACTGCTTCAGACAGGTCTGTTTAATAGACAGAATAAGCACGCTGATGTAAGGAAAGTACACTACTACAGCAGTGTGAACACAATGTAGATTTCAGTACTTTTCCTGTCAAAACAGCATAGACTACACATTTTCATTCCATCAAAAACACTGTACTTAACAGACAATTTTAGATCAATCTAATTATTTCAGTAAACTAGATCTTCTAACACTTATTACTAGGAGATAGGGCTAAGCTTGAGACATTTTACAACTTATTCTATCATATATAATATGTTAAATATCTGCTGTTATATACATCATTCAATTCAAATTAATTACAAAACTCAATAAAATAAAATTGTGGTATGTCAAAGAAATTCTGCAAATGTCAATTCACTAGTAACACTGTGCTGAGTCAAATGATATGAAATAAAATGATCAAAAATTTCTTTATCTCCCCAGCTTGGTTTCTCAGAATGTGCACCATTGTAGAACATTAAGTATTGAATATCGTCACCCGTCCCAGACATTACGACAGCTGAGCGCCACATCTGCTCCAGGAAAGATAAGATTGAAACAGAAAACCATGGGGAACAGGCACCAGCAGGTTCTTCAATAATACAACTTGACAGTCACATGTGGATGAACATTACGACTTCAAATTTCAACAGACTTTAAGTTGTTTAAAAATTCATCAGCTGCCCGTGTTGCTTTGTTCTTAATGTTGTCACTGCAGGTAATAATGTATAATGAAGACAGAAATGGGGGGGGGGGGGGGGGGGCAGAAACAATAACATAAAGAAAACTAATTATTAATTTTGATTTGGTAACTCTCTTCACAAACCCTACAGATAAGAATGCAACTGGTGGATGATGTGTTCAGATAAGAAACAGCGTATTTTACCAAACATAAACACACACACACAGACACACACGGATACAGACACACTAGCACCTATATCTACATAATATCCCAAAAGCAGTTTCACAAAGGTACACAAGCACTCAATTCATGTTCCAGCCATCTCTGCTCTGCCAAATTCCTATTATTTCTGATCAAAATTTGAGATCACCAAAGAAATGGCTCAAATTCTGACACGGAATTGATTTTCCAATTACTCCAGAGTTGAATTAGAGCTGGTATTGACTGTTAGGATCAGGGGTACAGAACTCTTGACTGGGACAATACTGGGGTAATACTGGGATAATACAGGTGTCAGTACTGGGGCAATACTGGGATAATACAGGTGTCAGTACTGGGACAATACTGGGAAAAAACTAGTATCAGTACTGGGACAATACTGGGATAATAGGTGTCAGTACTGGGACAATACTGGTGTCAGTACTGGGACAACACTGGGATAATACAGGTGTCGGTACTGGGACAATACTTGGATAATACAGGTGTCAGTACTGGGACAATACTGGGATATTACTGGTGTCAGTACTGGGACAATACTTGGATAATACAGATGTTAGTACTGGGACATACTGGGATAATACAAGTGTCAGTACCGGAACAATTCTGGGACAATACAGGAAGGGACTATTAAAAAAAGGATATTATTCCAGAAATTTGAATAAATTTGTTTCCCTCTTAAACTGATGGGACTATGAAGACTATGTTTTCACAGCACAATGAACTGGAAAATGAGGAACATACCGTGACAAATTTGTTTGCTGTTTTCATGTTGTTCAATCAATAATTACATGAAAATTGTCTCTTTTATCTAGTATCACGTCTGTAAAACACACTGCTATTTTGAGGACACATAACAAAAATGGGTCAAATTACATTAAATGAACATGTAAGGTCATCGCTTTTATTGATCTGTTCATCAAAATTAATGGAAACCATCTCAAATTTAATTCTCTAAATGATAAAGAGGAAAACCAATTTAAGGTATAGTAGGCAGGATAGGATTAGAATAAAACAAGTTTTGAAGCTGATTTATACATCACATGGTTCATCTGTAATATGAATTGGAGTTGTTTTTTTTTCCTCTTCAGTGGCTATGGTACAAGTATGTGTAGCACTTGGTCAAAAAATTTATGCTAACAGCATAGGTCTAGAAATAAATGCTTCAAAAAGTTGGGCCACAACTTAAATTCCATAAGGATTTCAACCCCCAAAACCATAAAGCTCGTGTATTATTCAATAACAACCCAGAGGCCATTAGAGCTACTGTTCCCACTGGGGTATTGTTCAATAATTCAATCTGGGTGAACACCGACAATGGATGACCAAACAGGAAGGGGAAAGAAGTATTATAAGATTTCATATTGTAACGACCACTAAATAAATATAATTGATTGATTTGCAACTGTTATACTTGGCTTCCGCAGATACAGCACTACAGCAGGTGCTTTTACACACATAGTTTCAGTCATTGTCTGACATGCCTCCTTGAGCAGCTAGGGGGTAATTAACTATTGTGTGCTGGTTAAAATGATCCCAATGATTGCACTTTTATGAGAATCTCCTGCAACTTGAACCAACCCAGGCAACTAGTACAATTTGTAAATCTGAATGCACCCTAATAGTTACTAGTATACTCCACCTTTATGTGGATGTCATGCTGATTTTACCCAAAGTAAAAAATGCCACATTTTACACAGATACTAAATGTATACAAGTGGCATAATACAGCATTACACTGGACTGAATTCATCAGATTTTTTTCATGTCTTGAAGTTAAAACAAACTTTCGTCTTCAGTTCAAATTATAGCTATGATGTGAAGAGGCATTTAGCTACCAGTACAGTGTGGGTAAACTGGTGTAACAGTAGCTGTAGATAATTGAATTAAACCACAGCAGTTACCCTCTCTAGCAAGTACTTCCACACAGATAGCAGGTTTGGCACAAGTTGTGTGGTGTCAGTTAACAGGGGTGAACACACACACACAGCACTGGTAACAAGATCTACACCTTGGGGTCAATGAGGGCACTATGCTGGGGGGGGAAGAGAAGGGGGTTAAAAAGAGAAAAGCCGTGCCAATTTTGTGTGTTTAGAAACGGGGGATGAAGTGAATGCAAAGTTTGAACCATCATATAACTTCTTTGCCTTGCTTCACATAAAGCAACTGGATTGAAGACAATTCAAGATCACAAATGCTTATAATTTGATTTTAAAAGAATTAATGATGATTATTGTGCATTAAATTGCAGAGTGTTCTGATTTATGAACTAAGTATAAATATCTTGGATATCATAAACGAGAGAGAGAGAAAGAGAGAGACCCTTACAATATATACAGTATCTTCACTATTTGACATTTTAACAAAAAAGCACCAGGGACTTTCTCGACCCCTCTTCACACATAACACTGAGGAAATCCTCAGACAGAAGCACAATTAGCATCCTTGTAGAAGTTGAAGTGCTAGCGTAGTCAACATTCAGTCACCACACAATAAGTGGTGTCACCTGATCTAAACCACAGTGTCAAGAGAGGTCAGACCACAGGAAGACTCAGAGCTAAGAAAACACCTCTCATACAGGGCTTGCTCAGTACCAAATTGATCCAAGGACTAACTTAGCTGCAGATCAAATATGGCAGGACCAACTTGAAACCATGCTCAGACTTTATAACTCTGTCCCTGCTGGGATGATGCACATAGGAGGTGAGGAATCCATTGTCAAGTGGACGCCATACTTTATCTTCAGATCAGAGTCACCAAATCAACTTGGTTGTGACCAGACCCTCTACCACTGATAACACACAGTATACAAGACAGCATGTGCTACTGTTCCTAGCTACATCTTCCATGTGACAAGCCAAGTCAACTGGTACTGTGTATACAATAAACCATTTTTTAGATCAATTTCAATAAAAAAAAGCTTAATTTATTATATAAACAAAAAGAAATTAAGAGAAACAAAGATCACAACAAAGTGTATTAAAATAATAATTCTCAATAAACAAATAAAATCTAGGGTCTTATGTTTGTTATCAATCAACTAGGAATAAAATGGGAAAATGATCCTACATAAAAGTACTTTTTCAATAGCATGGCCATTGAACTAAAGGGTTTCTGGGCTGGTTTTCAATCTTTCGGTCACAAACCTTTTAGTTGAAATAATGAATGGAAACATTGTAGTGCTGTGACATTCCTTTCACCATTATCATGGAAATCAGTAGAATTCTGGACTCAATTCAGTTAGTCTTTAAATTATTTTATTTGTACCTTCCAAGGTTCTTGAATTAACTACATCAATGTGAACCGCAATTCTTATTTTCAAAATTCAACTGCCAAAATTCAATTTTCTGTGTAACGTGTTTAGGGTCACATTTTATTGATTCTGATGCAAAGTTCCTATTTAAAAGAACAGTAGTGTTATAAAGCCAAGTTGCTACTGATTGCCAGTATGTGACTTCAAAACGCCATATTAAAAACATCTCAAATGCATTAGCTGTTAAAAAGCATAGAGGCAAATAATGACAAAAATATTAAAATACATCAACATTAACATTAATTCCTGTTTTCAAAATCTACTAGTACTAAAATTCAGTCTTTGTCTATGTCATTTGCTATTAATCCTAAAGCAAAATGTCACTATTTAGACAGAAATTTGAATTTTTCAACTTTAACAATTCATTTATTATATATTTGTACATCAGACAACAAGGAATGACATTTAACAGTTATGTCTGACTTAATAAGCTGTTCCAGTCACCTCCCTCCTTTTGTCTGTTAAAATTTAAACTGTACTTAGTACTATATACAAGTGAAAGACAGTCCATATTCCACAGTAGCTACATGTCAGTAAAGTTTACTTTCTCTTCTTACTCCCATTTTCAAACCCTCTGAACCAATACACTGCCATTAAAATGAAATACACTTAAAATACCCTGCCTTCTTCAAAGGTTCCACTGCCTTTTCCTCTAGAATTCAAAATAACATTTACTAATTTAACATTTTAAATCTGCTTTATTTCTTGGTTCCTATTGTAATAATTTCCTCAAACGTTAACTGTCAGAGAGGTTTTTAAGTGTGCAGGTAATCCAGTCTCATTAGGACTCTTGACTGACACTTAACGGCTGTTCAAGGTCCTTTAACTCCACAGTACCCCACCTTCTACCTCTGTGGCAAACCTTTTCATAAATATCCTTTTATACTCATTTTGGTCCAGCAATCTGTTTGGAACAATGAAATTAACTCTCAACTTCTGTAAGGGTGGGTGGACTAAAACACATCTGTATAAGAAAATAAAAAAAGGAAATATTTCTTTCAAAATCTAAAGATGCGTGTAGCAATCCATCATGTAAACTTTCAAAATAAACAGGTGAAATAACCATTTTTGTTCTCATCCAAAAATGTTACTTCTGAACCAGCTGAAAAAACAGGCTATATCACATACCAGGATCATTAGACTAAATGATTTGGAAAGAAAAGCAACTTAACGGCTGGAAATAAACTGTTTTATTCTCAAAGGTCAGTATGCATGGAAATAACTACTAGACCCAAAGGTCAGAGTTTATAAACCGTTATCTTAAAAATTCCATCTCAAAAACTTAAAACAACTATCTCAACTGCTTTAGCCTCATTTCAAATTCCGAAAACCCATTTATGTCACCTGACACGTTCAACTGTAGCAAATTTTGGATTAAAGCTAATCTTCTCTTTCAACTTGATTAATCCAAGCGAGAGGGAGATCCATATTTCAGCCTCTCTGGGCTCAGTCAACCTTCTGCATCCAAATTTTATTCCTCGGCATGACGATAAGAAGAAAAGATGAAGCAAACACTTTCTATCCATGCATATTGACACAATAGTGAATTCACAAGGTGTCTTCAAGCATTTTACTTCCATAGATTTATGACTGTCTGTCTGATATAATACCAGATATCATAGCCTTCCATTATACATAAACTTCTCCGTCTTCATACAGAGACATCACTGTTCTTTATGGTGTACTGAATGTTGTTTCATATTGTTATAAAAGACAATTGTACTTTGCAGGTTTTCTAACTCATAGGGCACAAGTTCATGGATGGATTTTTACTCCATGTATTTAGAAATCTTGTCAGGCCCACAGCCAGCAATTTCAAAAAGGGGGGGGGGGGTCTTTTTCTGAAAAAGTGGACCTTTTACCATGAAACCTAAATAAAATTTTACTCAAGGGGGGGGGGTATTCTCTGCAAAAAGGGGAAAAAAATATATCTAAGGACAGGGATTCACAATGGTTTACTTGATAACTATGACATATGTGCTCAGATGGTGATAAAAGTTTTTGTGACCACTTTCTATTGACAAGACTTGTTCTCTACTTTACTGTCTGTTCCCTATCATGATATGAGGCACATTTACACACTGTGACAAAACTTCCATTTCTGGAATAACCTGCATCTTTCTTGGTTTTTATAGCCCTGTTAACCATCTGTAGTCTACAAACTTCTGAACTGATTTACATTTATAGCTTTCATTTCAATTATCAATTTGAAGTCTGTTATCTCAGCAGTATATTCGCTGTATTCACACTGTTTTTGACGGACAGACTGACACCAGTCTCAGAGAAATTGAAAATCTTTTATCCTGCTTATTTTTTTGGCTTAAACTCTTCATCAAGCGATTTCAAAATGAAAATGAAATTTGATATGAACACTGGCTGTTCATTTCAACTGCAATTATTCAAGAAAATAATGCTACCCAAGAACAAAGAGAAGCATTTTCATAATATTGACCCCTCCCCCTTATCAAACCATCCTTGGGAAGAGAGAAGTTTTTCTTATGGTAGGAAATGTCTGTCGCACGGACTCAGTTTCACATATTCTTTACATCATTCTGATATGGATTCCTTTTCTTTTCTGGTGTAAATCTATAGCAAATAAAAGACAATGAACAGCAGACCTCTGCAAGGTGGAATATAAAGCACAGGTATACAAGGCAAGTACCAATCCTCCACTACTGCTTGGCTATCTGCTCTCAGTTCTAGAGAGCTCTCTGCCAAGAATACCTAACCAGGTTTGTGAGGAGAGAGCCAAGTTATGAATGAAACTATTCACTACGTATGTGCCCTGACTGATGGCATAGTGGGCAGGGCTGTATGGAGATGGCGCAGAATATTTATTATTTCACTTCGACATAAAACATTCAGTTCCTTTGGGACAAACCACAGGGAAGGCTTTAATAACCCTCTCCAGGTGTGAATTACTTAGGGACCCTATCAAAATAACTGCAATGTATAAATTGTGGAACCTATCAAAACATTTTTTCATTTTACAATAACGATCCAGAGTTGATATGTACTCAGTTAGATAATTGAATGATAAAAGACCAAATACGGTTGACTTAAAGATATTATTATTTGGTTTTCCTTCCTCTGACCCTGTGACTTCAGAACTTCTTGCCACTATTATTGTCACATAGTTCAGAATGCACATTTTCTTTTCCCAGCCACTGATGTTCAACTTTACAAATCTGTGTACTAATGAATAAAGTGAAATGTTTTAAAAAGTTCCAAAGATACAGACTAAACTCAGCTTCTTTATACATTTTCTGTTATATTGCTTTTAGAAAAGAAATCTTTTTAAGGGAAAAATACAACAACACAATTTTTATTGTTCAAAATGTTAAATACATTCCTTTATTCTAAAAAAACTTCACAAGCAAATCCTTTATTCAAAAAATAAAAATAAAAAATTAATTCAGGTCCTGGGAAAATGGTGCTGGTGGTGCTGGTGGTGGTGGTGGGGGTGGGGGAGGGGTCTCCCTAGACTGTTTCTCAAACAGAGGCAAGCACCTGCCATCTGTGTCTGAATTTTTTTTTATCTTATTGGTCACCCAGCTCACTTACCCCAGGAAAATAGGAGTCCAAATCAAAATGTATTATTCTAAAGTTTATAGATCTAAAACAACAGATAAATTTATGTATTTGACTTGTAAATTTGATTTTTTAAAAACTAGTTTGACACCGAATCTGCCAGTCCACTTCCTCAAACTGGTGTTTACCTCAAAGAGTAAACAAATACAAAAATGTTTATTTGTTATTTCTTATCAATCATAATTCAACTTAATAGATAAAGAGAAAGAAAATGTAATTCATCACTTCATCTTTGCCACCGAACCGAACTGCCTCAAAAAGTACTGTCCACTTCACCAAGTTGTTCTAAATATTCTGTCTCTTTTTACACCTGCCTTCAGTCTTACTCTCATCTGGTCAGAGTAAAAAAAATCATGACAAGAAAATAATGTTTTATAAGAATTCATATGTTTTTGTTTTATTTCTCTCTCCAATACAAGTTCTGTCAGAAAGAGAGTTTCAAACCTAATTTTGGACATAACTTGCCTTGCTACACTTTAAAACTTAACCTCTTTCTTGTTTGCCCCCCCCAAAAAAAAAAAAAAAAAAAAAAAAAAAACTTCATCATTCTGCCTCCTTCAAGAGATAATCAGCTGGTCGGGACTTCAGTGTCATCCAATCTATCATGGATCCAGGACTTGGAAAAACAGGCAGCAATAACAAGACAGTTTAGCATGTTAAGTATGGGGAAATAATGAGCCATGACTTGACCTGTAATATAAAGTCATTCAGCCAAGAAGACAAACCAGTACATGGACTTCCAGCACAGTAACATCATTTCCTTGATCAATAACTCAAGACAGGAACATCACGCTAATCCATAATACAATCTAAGCTGGGGTGAGAGTTTGGATTAATGTTCAAAACTAAGTGCTTTTTTTGTTTTCTCTTGTTCCTCTCTCTCTCTCTTTCACTCACATACACAAGAGGAAACACATTTACACACACGCACACACACACGCACACACACACACACCAATACATGACAAACCAGATGCTATCAAGGTGTTATAACATGTGCCGTTATTTAGATGATATCACCCCAATCACTATTACACCTACCTTGATTCTCTTTTTATGAAAATTTAAGAGAGAGAGAGAGAGTGTTAGTTACAAAATCTCTGAGCCAAGAGAATTCACATCTGGAGACCACTATTACATCATGCTGTTGATTGACGACTCATTAAAACACAATATTTCAGTGATTAAAAATTAATGAAAGTTGTTCATCAAATGTCGACAGTGCAATACCAGGCAGTAGATCATTGTGAAGCTCTGTCACTTTTTAATTAAGGAGAACTACAACTGGGAACGTGCAAATAATGTCATACATAGTTAATTATAAGACTGTTTAAGTCAGACACGTGGCTTAAATAAAGAAATATTTTACAATTATGTATGTTAGCTCAGAAGTGGTGGATTATATTTTCCTGTGTAATGTTGTGTAAGTATTATATGAAGTAATGTTGAAAAATCTGAAAATCTCTTTATATCAGAAAATAAATTTTGACAGTAACTTGAAATGATAAGTCTTCAAAATCAATCAAATATTTCTAATAAGTCAGGTGAATGTAATTTTGGAGTAAAAACTATACTGTAACTGGAATCATTATGGACAGGATTGACAAAAAAAAATGAACACTAAAAAAAACTTTAAACTCAAGTGAGTCTGTTGTAAATTCTTCCTATGATTTATTCTACAGATAATCTTTTAGCATTTTTATTTGTCCAGTAGTAGACCACATCTCAAACATCCAGAAAAAAATTCTGTTGGCTCTTATCTTTTGGGGCACTTTTATTTCAGCCTCTGAAAACAGACCTCGACAAAGTCACAATCATACTTTTATTCATCTTCTCTGGTTCTGGGAATCAATTTCCCAATTGCTTTGAATAGCCTAATTGAAAACCAATAATTTTTCATAAATCTAATGGTAATTGGTGCTAAACTGGGCAGTTTTGATAGCAGCCCACCTCTGCCTGCAGTTATCAAGTTTTTCATTCAGTGAACGACATTTGATTGATGGCAGATTATTAACTGTTGCATAATTCATTAAGCAGGCTGTGATTACCGCGTGATGATTGCAAATTAATTTGGTAGTACAGTTAGAAATATTATAAAGCAGGGAAAGCAAAGAACATGTTCAATAGGAAGGTGAGAACAAAAGGAAAGTTTACACACACTTTACTACGTAGTTTTACAGGTAGCTGTCATGTTTATAAAGCATGGGATGACTGGATGCCCTGTGAAAGAACAAAATGCAGCCTTGTGATATTAAAAATCTTTTCTATAGATTTCTGCTCAATGGAAGTCTAAAACTGTTAAGCTTTGTATGTAAAACAAATAAATTATGTATTTTCTCATTTTAATGTCATCTCATTAAGCTATCTATAAATTTGATATCCAAATGCATTAGTGTAAACTAGCAAAGCTAACTTGCAGAACTGTGCAGGGTTCCAGCATATGTATTCCTGAACACGATCCAATCATACACACGTCATATTACAATTATAATGATCAGTAGATATTATGAACACAAGGATTAGGATGCCAAATGAAATATGGAATGGGAAATAAATGGCATGTAATTAAATTTCCAGGCGAGCAGGGACATCACCACGGTTCTAAAGAAGAAGAATTCTGCACTAGTTACATAGCCTCTAACTTAACTTGTGCATGTTCAAAAACAGTATTTTTCACATTTTTTCTACATTAAGGGATAATAAGTTTAAACCTGGCTTTCACACGGTGCTGGGCACATCAAGTCTCTATACTGATTAGCTAGACCATCCTAGCATAGCTTATAACTGTAGACAACTGAACTGAAGAATGAAATGTATTTTGTCTGCTTTTGTCATGTCCCCAGGGTGGACATAAGAAATACATTGCTCAGACATTCTCAGATAAACACAGTCTGGAAATATATCACTGCCATAGGGGGAAAAAACATGTAACATCAACAGAGCTTGATGACCAAAAGCAAAACATTCACTGTCTTTACATACTACAGTCTAAACTATAAAAAAAAAAAAAAAAATACTCTAACTACCGAAAGTAATATGCCATTCACATTAGAACGTTAACCGCGGTCGAGTTTACTCCAATTAAACCGCGGTCAACCAAACAGCGTCCAAACCGCGTTCACACTGATACCGGCAGGGATCAGTAGTGGTAGAATCTCAGCAAGTGTACCTCCTGTTAAGCATGTGCTCTTACTAGAATCTGTGAAACATGCGGGACTCAAATGACGATACACTTGTGCGCATGCACTTCATATGTAGACATCCGGTCTTGGCCGCGGTCAGGAGTTTACTCCGATTATACCCACCTCCCGATCTGGGTTTATTTCGACCGCGGTCAGGGCTACGCTGTCCATTCACATTAGAAAAGTAGCTTGGGACAATATGGACATGATGACCTCTGCTCTACCTAGTCAGTAGCTTGGGACAGTATGAACATGATGACCTCTGCTGTACCTAGTCAGTAGCTTGGGATAGTATGAACATGATGACCTCTGCTGTACCTAGTCAGTAGCTTGGGACAATATGGACATGATGACCTCTGCTGTACCTAGTCAGTAGCTTGGGACAATATGGACATGATGACCTCTGCTGTACCTAGTCAGTAGCTTGGGACAATATGGACATGATGACCTCTGCTGTACTTAGTCAGTAGCTTGGGACAATATGGACATGATGACCTCTGCTGTACCTAGTCAGTAGCTTGGGACAATATGGACATGATGACCTCTGCTGTACCTAGTCAGTAGCTTGGGACAATATGGACATGATGACCTCTGCTGTACCTAGTCAGTAGCTTGGGACAATATGGACATGATGACCTCTGCTGTACCTAGTCAGTAGCTTGGGACAATATGGACATGATGACCTCTGCTGTACCTAGTCAGTAGCTTGGGACAATATGGACATGATGACCTCTGCTGTACCTAGTCAGTAGCTTGGGACAATATGGACATGATGACCTCTGCTGTACCTAGTCAGTAGCTTGGGACAATATGGACATGATGACCTCTGCTGTACCTAGTCAGTAGCTTGGGACAATATGGACATGATGACCTCTGCTGTACCTAGTCAGTAGCTTGGGACAATATGGACATGATGACCTCTGCTGTACCTAGTCAGTAGCTTGGGACAATATGGACATGATGACCTCTGCTGTACCTAGTCAGTAGCTTGGGACAATATGGACATGATGACCTCTGCTGTACCTAGTCAGTAGCTTGGGACAATATGGACATGATGACCTCTGCTGTACCTAGTCAGTAGCTTGGGACAATATGGACATGATGACCTCTGCTGTACCTAGTCAGTAGCTTGGGACAATATGGACATGATGACCTCTGCTGTACCTAGTCAGTAGCTTGGGACAATATGGACATGATGACCTCTGCTGTACCTAGTCAGTAGCTTGGGACAATATGAACATGATGACCTCTGCTGTACCTAGTCAGTAGCTTGGGACAATATGGACATGATGACCTCTGCTGTACCTAGTCAGTAGCTTGGGACAGTATGAACATGATAACCTCTGCTGTACCTAGTCAGTAGCTTGGGACAATATGGACATGATGACCTCTGCTCTACCTAGTCAGTAGCTTGGGACAATATGGACATGATGACCTCTGCTCTACCTAGTCAGTAGCTTGGGACAGTATGGACATGATGACCTCTGTTATTAATATCAATATTGGCAGAGCTATAAAAATATCAAGTCACGTTATACCCTCAGGCCATTATGGTTCTTAAAGTAAACTCCCTCAGCACTCAGCAATTTCCTTTTTTTAAGTGCTCGCATTTCTGTATCAAAATAACTGCTAAAGCTACTAGTACATGCTTCGATGGTTTGTGACGGGAAGAAATTACAGAAATGGAGACAGATAAAACAATAAAATAATGTTAACCTGGGTGGCAACATGGAAGATGTCATATTGACTAGACAAGATATTTTATTTCCAGTTTTGATTGATTGAAGGGTTATTGTGCATATATATTTTCTTGAAATTGTTTGATTTTTTTATCTTTCAATTTTGGGCCATGCATCTGCTTTAGCAAGTGATGTATAGAAATCAATGACAAAGTAAATAAAAAATACTACGGATGTTTTCCATTTTCTTGTCAGAATGCTATTTAGCTTGTTGAATTTTTTATGTCTTAGTTGCAATAATCACTCAAGCAAATTGTCTTGTGAAAAAAATATAATAATAAAAAACATATGAAAACCGACAGTCAGTTGTATTGTATAGTTCACGGCTAGGTAGATAGTTGGGGCGGGGTGAGGATGTGAGGGGGGGGGGGCTGGGGGGGGGGTGAGGGTGTGGGTATGTGCGTTGGGTGAGGGTGAGGGTGGCAGTGGGGAAGGGGGTGTATAAGGTGAGGTGAGGGTGAGGGTGGGAATAAAGTGTGGCCGGGGGGGGGGGGGTATATACACTGTACACTGTCTATCATAACAAAGGTTAAAAAGTCTTAAAATGGCCATATAGTCGGCCCAATATATAAAGGTCACAAGTGTCCCAAATAAAGCATCTTCCATAGTAGAAATACCCAATTATTGTCTTGTAGTTGAAAGTTTTATAAAGTTCTCCCTCGTTGACGGTGGACAGCAGACGTATGTTGTAAAAGTTTTTCCTAGTCACAGGCACAATTCATCTTTATTTTTACTGACAATCAATAGCAGGGAGACAGCCGTGGGAGTTCCTGGCCCATCGTACTTTAGATACAACCATAACAATTAAAACAATCCTCCTCATACTACAGGGTTCATGATACAAAATAAATCATTTCTGAAGACAGTCGGAGACTTTAAAGATGTTTTTCTACCTCCTAGTACAAGACAGGATGTTTCATTCCTTCATCATTACATGAGACAAGAAAAACCTTTTTCACTGTTTATATTGCATGACTTGGTTTTTTTTTTAGATTGTCATGTCAGGAATCAAAATGATAATTAAGTATTTAAAGATACATACGAACCGAGCATCGGGGGAGCGTGGATTCCCAATAACACATGTAAACCACTTCTACTAGATTCTTATATGATTCAAATAAATTCGACATGCCAAGGGATAAGCTGAATATATCACTCGATCAGCCATAAAAGACCTTTAGACTGCTCCTTTCTTTAAATTTTTGGTTGTAAATTTAACCTACTTTCATGACCTACTTTCCTGCCCCATTGGCATACAGCTTAGAATGCCAGCAGAAAAATCTGTTCAAACAACATTTTCGGGTAAAATTAAACAATGCCTTTTGGTAATTCTCTTAGTTATACTACTTGAAACTAAATGCTGGTATTTGGTTGGTTTTTGTGACAAAAAATTAACTTTGTATGCATCTTTAACTCATAGTGCAATTTCACACACCAGAATTATATCTGTTAATAAATATATCAAAGTTTTCTAATTTGCTTGGTTTTTTGTATGAAGTATATCTGTGATAACTTAATAATAAACTTCAGAAAATCTGTTATCACTTGGATGACAAATCTGTTGTCAGCAGCAGAAATATGTACATCTTCAGTTAAGTGTTACTCAGACTAATAAAATGCCTCTAACACCCCATTTCCAAAGATTAGATCGACCTACTTTAGATCGACCTAACTCCCTGGGGGTTCACGCTAAATAGCTGTCAGCCGGGCGGACACGAAAGTTAATTACCTCCTTACAGCTTGTAGTAGGCCGGACGGACATTTAAGTCGGATTATCTGAAAGTAATCTAGTGAGACTCCCGGTGGGGATAGATCGATCTAAAATCTATGGGAATAGAGCCTAAACCTAGTTTACAAGTGCTACAAGACAAGTGGCCTCCTATCTTCTGCTAATTCAATATCTGAATCTGGTAGTACGAGCTCCCCATTCAACATTCACTTTATCTGCCAACATTAATCATAAAAGATTCAATATTTATTACCTCAATTTTTTGTCTTTTGACTTGAGACCGATGCTTCATTTTGCTCTTATTTAAATTACTCCTACATCTCTATTCTACTGGTAATCCAATATTCATACAACCAATATATAGTGCTTAAAAATTAATCACCAGTTGCTGAAGATAGCAAGCTCTTCACACTTCATGCTTCGACTCCTATATGTACATATTTATAGAGCTGAAGCCAGTGGGCGAAAAAATGGAATTTTTACAAAGAAGTTAATCTGTATGAACAATGTACTGTTCCTTTTTTATTTTTTCCAAGACTAATACAAACATGAAAATACAAGCAACCCCTATCAAACATGAAATGACCATTCAATTCTTTCATCAAATGAACTAACAACTACACACTAAAACAACACCCTTCCTAAAAGACAAACACATCTTATTATTAGTTAAAAATTTATTTTATCAAATGACATCAACTGTTAAATGGCACTATTTAATCATCTTTACCTATCCCTCCATTATAATAATACAACAGTCTATCATACATGCAATGAATTGGTATAATATGTATCAACAATCTTCTGCCATTTTCATATGGAAAATTCTAAGCAAAGTCTCCTTCCATCACCCTGAAATGACTCTTCTCTAACCAGCAAATACTCACTGTCACCCTGAGTCTCATAATACTAGATAACTCTTCTCTTCCCATCAAATACTCACTGTCACCCTGAGTCTCATAATACTAGGTAACTCTTCTCTACCCATCAAATACTCACTATCACCCCGAGTCTCATAATACTAGATAACTCTTCTCTTCCCATCAAATACTCATTGTCACCCTGAGTCTCATAATACTAGGTAACTCTTCTCTACCCAGCAAATACTCACTGTCACCCTGCATCTCATAATACTAGATAACTCTTCTCTACCCAGCAAATACTCACTGTCACCCTGAGTCTCATAATACTAGATAACTCTTCTCTACCTAGCAAATACTCACTGTCACCCTGAGTCTCATAATACTAGATAACTCTTCTCTACCTAGCAAATACTCACTGTCACCCTGAGTCGCACCACATATTAAAACAGCTGGTTTATATCATAAAACTGATGTATTCCTTCTGCATTTTTAACTGGTCTTATACTTACATATATTCTATTAAAATAATTTAACTTGATTTCTGATGCAGTTTTAAGTGGCTTTCTTAATTGTCTTTTCATTCCTCTTGTAATCATCACAAAAGGAATTAAACTGGCATGAATTACTTTTTTTAATTCAACAGTGTATTATCCAACTTTTGTTTGTGTCATATTCAATCATAATAAATAGCTAGCATATCCTAATATTTCAGAGAACAAATCTAAAACTCTGGTTGCCTTTCAAGTCTCCAGCAATTAAGTGATCCTAGTAGGATGTGCTATCAGATCCGTCCAATCATCTGTCAGGTTGTAAAATTAGGGTAATGAGCCATGTAATTAGCTAAATATCATCTGTAACTAAGTGTCACTTCTCATCACTTCACAGCCAAGTATTGCCACTTTATTCCCAGAAATCAAGGCTCCCAGAAAACAGAGGAGCTGCAGTTAACAGAGGCTTCTTTAAAAAAGACAATGACCTAACACAGACAAAGATTCCACTGAGCCTGAAGAGAGGGGTGTTTTAGTAAAGCTAGGGCAGGATTTGTTTGCGTTAGTGCAGATATTACTGAGTGTGCACATGCGTGTGTATCTGTGTGTGTGCATGCAAGTGTGTGTGTGTGTGTGTGTGTGTGTGTGTATGTATTGTGTGTGTGCATATCTATTGCATGTGTGTTTGTTGTAAAACAAGAATAATTACTTTCTTTAATTCTACAACAGACATATTTTAAGTAACAGAAAAAAATTCTAATAAAAGCAGAAGTTTTCAAGTTTGAGTTAGATGTCTCACATACAGACCAGCCAGTGGTATCATTGCCCTCTGCAGACATAATTCTGATCACAAACAGAATCCAGAGTCATTGCTATCTATACTGAATCACTTGGTGTGTTTTACATTCAAGCCACACAGTTCGTATTCAGTAGGATCTTCAAACTGAGCTCAATTAGTTCTCATTTCCTCAGTAATCAAATTGTCCTCAGATGGGAAGGACAAAAATAACTGCTGTCCTTGTTATTTAAAACTGGATTTCCGACTGGAAAGCTGAGATGTTTGTTTGTTGATCTATTTTAATTTGCTTATTTTACTTTTCAATAATGCATTATTTTTTATTCAAAAGTTACTGTGGTTAAATTTTCTTGATAAGATAACTTGATTCTGATGGACGTAATTTTAAGTAAAAGTTTGCCTTTGCTATATACTCAGATCTAATTCAATCAAGACTGGCGGTTTATCAAAAATTAAAGAATGTCATTAAATAATTACTCCTTTACATTTGGAATGACAATCACAGATCAATCAATTACAACTATTTTGTTTAAATAAGAGAAGACTTCAATCCCCTTGAGGTTCAGATTACTGAGGTGATTCTCCTCAGCTGCCAGTAAACTGAGCTTCACACTCAGGGTTACTGTATAGAGAGGGGTCCACTAACACAACTATATATATTTTATATTTCTAATTTTCCGACCACAGCTGTACCATTATAAACCCTAGTCACCAGAGATTTCTCAGAATCGATGTTCTAAGATGTAAAGCTCTTTTATCTCTGATACTACTCGCCTAGAACTGCTAGTCACAGGAAGATAATAAACTTCCTTGGAATACTAAAAGTCATCATAAAAGATATTTATGTTGAGAGAACAGGGAGCATTATGGCAGTCATGCAAGTCGCTGGCTCTCTCAGCTCAGCAACTCCAGGTCCATGTGGTTAAATCTAGGTTGAGAGTGTTTTCCCACTTTTTTACTGTTTGTCAAATCAATTCCAATTATCAATTGGGCAAAAGCAATCAAATGTGTACCCAATTTCCTAAATCAAAGTCAATCATTGACAGAACAGGTGAAAATACAATGTATGCACAGCAGCTAGTTTCAAGGCTGTGGTGAACTATAGTGACATCAAAGATACTTGGCAAGTCACAATTGTTTGTCATGAGGCAGGAGAAGATCAAGGAGGCCTCCATCATCTCTTTATGGCATATATAATAGAATTGTGCCATCCCTAACATAGAAGTACAATTCAATTGATCTTTATGTACCAATATTCTAATATTATTTGCTGAGTTGATGTTTTCTGCCCTTTGGTCTAAGTCAAAGTGCCGACTAGTCAATCCAAGCCTTGCAGTATACAGAGTCAGGGCACTTTTACCAAATAACAACAATATTATGATGGATTGTTATCAAAGGGTATTGAAAATACCATTTCCTGGCATGGAGATTAAAAAGAATTCTTCCTACACATGGATATGGCTGAGCATGACCTGAGGATCCTGCTGCCATCCAGTACTAACTTCTCCAATGAAATATCAATACAATTACTATAGATTGGAGCCGTAACCACAATGATATTACTATAGATTTGATACCAGACTGCCACCGTGTTCTACAGGGCGGGATTAACACAAATCTGATTGTCAAGTTACAATAATTTAATCTCTGTGTACGACTTCCCCCCAGTCCGATTATCACAAATGACAACACAACTGCAGGGCATTTAGTTCTTGTAAAATTTGGGAAGGGAAGGGAAAAGGAAAGGGGTAAGCTTCCTTAACTGAGTATTAAATCCCTGGGCCTGTTAAAGCTAGGGTCTACCCTAGACTGATAACTGACTAAACTCCATAACTGACCACTAACCAGATATTATACTAACATGGTAACATTTACACCTAGTGCTAGATACATATACTTCAGTAAAGCAGTCTGGAAGATTTTTTGATCAAAGCTTTCCCTAGAGAACCGTCTAGCTGTCATTTGGATGGCCATTAGCCTAAAAAAACTGCTTGTATTTCCAAAGACAGCCAGTAGATGGCTTATACATTTTGGGTTGGTTGGCTGGGATTTTGCTTGGGTTGGACTCCTTACATGTTCACATTTTGGACTAGCTGTATTGCAAACCCTGGGGACACCACTGTTTGTGATGTCACTTGATGACTTCACTTCAACTTTAAGTTGGTTCAGGATATGAACAGAACTACAGACACTGCACTGGCCAGTCCCCGGGAATGACCTCTTCAGCTGGACACTAGTTAACTAATGGTCAGTTTACACTTAGGCTTAAAACAAGGTAGCAATAGCACAGGTAATAGCCTGCTAAGTGTTCAAGTGGTTTAATTAGTACAGGAGACTTAGTTCTCAGCACCTTTACAATGAAATTAATGTCTGTGTGGATGGTAATTACTTTACCTGCGACAACCAGACACATTAATAACTTGGAATAACAAATAAATATGGATGTTTTTCCTTCATTGTCTTCTTTATAGGAACAGGACTAGCTTTTATTTAATGACAACTAAAATCACATCATTAAAAACCAAATTGAAAATAATAATAATAATATATAATTATGTATTATTTTCCAGCAGTGGAAAAAATCATCAAAATATTCTCTTATGCCTTGATCCAACATATACTACTTAGAAGAAAACTGCCACCTTAATCTACCTGAATATATTGACAGAAACAGCAATGACTGTATATTATTCATAAAGTAATCATGCTTGCCTTTAAATACTGCAATAATCATGATATAACATCAGTAAACATCTGTCACATATTTTATTTAATAAACACCTATGCATCTAGCATTGAATGATATATAAAGCTCTCTATAGTTTTAATCCTTTCTGACATCCCGACTTCCTGCCAGTAATTCATCTCATCAGCTCCCACCTGAGGAAGCCAGTGTCAGGGTTATCTATGATTACCAAGCTACAAGTACACTAACCTCTTCACTGAAGTGTATAGCAAGTGGCTGCTGAAGACAGACAGTCTGTTTATATCCTCAAATATGGTCTGCAACACTTTCAGTATCAGTATCAGCAGAGGGTGTAGGTAACATTACCTCTTTAAATCCATAGTGTACACAAACATTTGTACAAAGTATTTCCTAGACAATAAAAACCCCAGCTGTTTTTTTTCTTTTTTTAATAATAATAACTATGGCAGTCTCATTTGTTTTATTTTACAGTATTTTGAGTATGTAAATATGTATGCCAACAATGATTTATATTACCTAACCAACAAAAAGTTTCAACAAGAGAAGTGAAAGTGGGTAAACACAAAAAATTTCCGGTCTTGGCCTTGCTTCAGCGATGCAGTTTAAATATCACCAATTTAATGGAGTAAGTAATAAGCTGACACTGGCTTTGCTGGGGACTTCTGTAACAGGCTATGAAACTGTCAGATCACTTGATCTTACTGAGCTGATAATGATTATTGTTGTCATTAATGAATGAATGACCGTCTTAATTAAAACAGCACAGTTTTTAATTAAAATCAAAAAGCAATACTGGAAACAGTTCATTGTGTTTCCACTACCAGGTGTCAGAATATATATTTTTAGAAATGCAGAACTTTGTCAGCTTATCAACTTGACCGCAACACCGTTTACAAATAAAAACTTAGGTAAAGTTCTTTGCGCTGTCACACTGCTTAAAGTTAGATCTAGTAACAACAACAAAACGAGTAACCCGAAGCCGTTTTAATCCCTGGCTGAAATTGATGAAAATTGACATTATGGAACAAAAGGTATTGTGAGCCGCCGAAATACCGGCCGGTCAATTAAACACAGCAAAGTGATTGCGATCAATTGGGCCATAAAGATCGGCATTGTATGAAACAACACAGTGAAATACTCACCAAAACAAACTTGACAAGTCGCCAAAACTTGGGCTAAGTAGACAACCCATACCAACTTAAAGCCAACCATTGCACGGCTACTTTGTAAGACATGGGGTATTTCTCCAAAGTTGTTTAGAACTTGTAGAATCCACCGCAAAATATTAAATCCCACGACGAGATGTTTACACTAACAACAACCATGCTTTTGAAGTTGTAACACTCTACACCGCAAGAATGCACGCGTAAAAGCAAAGTTGAAATAGACCAATAGCATTCAAGTTTTCAAATCTCAGCGCCAATCAGGTGGGACCTTCTTGACAGGTGCCCGATGAAAGTAGGTCAGTTTTCTCTGCTGCTGACATCTATCGCACTGATATTGAAACTAAGCCGTGGCCAGGAAGTGAGAACCCCTAACTTGCCTTTTTGATCAGGTAAGATGGCAGCCTCTACGAAATATTTATCGTTGAAGCAAATTTAGTAGATTCTTACAATCTAAGAATATTTCTTGGACAATAATGTTCAGAGACAAACGATTCTTTAGGTGGCATTAGAAAATTGGCTTAGAGATGTACACAGAGGTCATTAAACTAATAAAGAAATTGATATTCCTGATGCATGTCCCTTATCCATTGGACTCTGTAGGTATTTCACAAATTCCTCTCTTTTGTGAGATGTTTTTAAATGAAAATATGCACTCGTGGATCTCCTGGTAATGTCTAGCGAAGGCCACAGATCATTCCATTAAGATGCAGTCGTTATTTCTTGCACTACGTGTGACAAAACATTTTCTGTGTCTCTGTTACCTATCCCAGTAAGTAACATTATCATTTCAGCAAAGACAGCACCATGCAGATCTTTGTGAAGACCCTAACGGGCAAGACTATCACCCTCGAGGTTGAACCCTCGGATACTATTGAAAATGTCAAGGCCAAGATCCAGGACAAAGAAGGTAAGAAAGCACAGGGTTTGAAAGACCTTTCTTTAGCATGAATAAGTCCAATGATTTGCCATTCCTGTCATACCTGTACTGTTCTTCTTTAGTTTTTCTCAGGGAATTTTCTTTTTTACATACAGACTCAAATTGATATGTACACGGAGTAACTAGATATAGAATGAAGCACATGTGCTGAGCTTAACAAGGGTGCATCAAAATGATATCTCAACACCTGTGCTTTATTCTATGGGTACATTTGGGATAAAGAAAATCAAGATGTATAGTATCGTTATTGCTTTTCGTCATGACACTGGTTTCTCAGGATTGAAGTTTTCTTCAGATATTTAGGTTGTCCAATTTTTAAAAGTGTCTGCCATATTTAAGTTTCCAAATTATGAAAAAAAAAAAAACTTAAATAGCTTTTCATTTGATTTTACCCTTGACATTTACATTACACAACTAAGTAAAAAAAATCCCTACACAGAAAGTTAAGGGAAAAACCTGCTTTGATTCTCCATATTATCATATATTTGCTAAATTTTATATTTATAGGTTAGATTCTTATAGCACAAAAGGTAACTTAATGAAAAGTTACTAAAAAGCATTATTCGTGTTGCAGGCATTCCCCCTGATCAGCAGCGTCTGATTTTTGCTGGCAAACAGCTGGAAGATGGACGCACTCTGTCTGATTACAACATCCAGAAAGGTAACACGTCTACTGTTTTAATTTATCTGTAGTTCAGTAGTTAATGTGAAGAGTAATATAGTACACTATATAGGACAGGGCTCTGCGCCCATTATTTGTTAGTGTCCGTCATAGAATGCCAGTCATGATTCTGTGGCTGGACAATCAAGAAGTTGAAATTATTTAACAACATAAGTTTTTGCTTGCCCGAGAGAGTGAAGTCCACCATTTCAGTTTGTTTTCAAGTCTATACTAGTTTCTCCCCACTTGTCTCTCAACTACTGTTCTATTAAGAAGTAAATAGCAAGGGCATCAGTAGTATAGATAACATGGTTTACAATTCCAGAGAGCACCCTGCATTTAGTGCTGCGTCTGAGAGGAGGTGTAATTGAACCCAGTCTGAGAATTCTGGCACAGAAATACAACTGTGACAAGATGATCTGTAGAAAGTAAGGACACCAGGGCTCTTGACTCAGTAGATTTCAGAACTTGAGATAAAATCATATTAATGAAATAAATTTAAATTTTTAAGAGAGGGGTGAATATTCTTGCAAGCTTCCTCTAAGGACTTTTAATTAACTAATTTATCTGTTTTAAATGGATATCTTAAGATATTTTCATGATTTGTTGATTTTGTTTTCACCACATGGCTCCTTATTATAGAGAGCTAGACTTAAGCGTAGTTCAAATTTCAAAGCAGTTAATATGTAGTTCTATGTGTAAACTGTTTGTAACTATGTGTGTAAACTGTCAATTCCAGGTGCTATGCTCGCCTACACCCCAGGGCCACCAACTGCCGCAAGAAGAAATGTGGCCACACCTCCAACATCAGGCCAAAGAAGAAGATTAAGTAGACACTTGCTGTGGGACAGTTCAAGAAATATACAGAAATGTTGCCTAATTCTAACATACATTGTGTAAAACACGTGACCAACTGGACTTTTTATTCATTGAAAAGTACAAAAAATAAGGCAAATCACAAATATTGAGATGAGTAAATGTATATAAGGAAAAGCTTGTTTTGTTGTTCATTTCATTGAAGGGAGGGGTTGTTTCTTCCCTTTAATTTTACATCTTGAGCATGAATAAAAAAAATGAAATTATGTTGCTAAGTGACTACACCTCCACCTCCCTAAAAGTTTGTATCTAACTGGTCTGGGTTTTGCACCATGGAAGGAATTTTGCTGGCACTTGAGATGCATTTCCCTTTGATATCTAATGTGAGCTTCACTTCAAAAATCTGTACAAGTGTTGTTTCTAGTCCATTTTATCAGTCACATAACAGATCCCCACGTTTGATTTCAGTGTTTTCAAGTTCTTATGAAAGGAAAGCGGTTTCAACATGGCGTACCCTAATAGTAAAAAGCTCAATTACAAAATTTGACATTTAGCACCAAAGATTTGCCCCTATTAATATCATTTGTATGAATCTTATGAGAACTTGAGAAGGTTATTATCATACCACTGAAGCTGAAAAAAATGCTATCTTCTTCAATATAAGAGCTTTCACAGCAGTGCGCTGAACGAACCGCACTATCTATTTCTCTAGGAGCTGTGGACTATCTCTAAGATGTATTGTGTTAGTTGCGCCAGGCTGTTGTGACGAGCGGACACACACTGCGCATGTGCAGTTGATTACTTCCTGTGAAACTAAAACAGAAACTGACGTGCAGTAAGCTGCTGACAGAAGCAGAGGATCTGTGCTGTAAATAACACGTTATTAGATTATAAGTGAGTATGATATATCGCTGAAACGGTTCTTATCTTACTTCAGTTCTTGTCTTACTGTGCTAATGATATTAAGAAATGTATGCTCCATCTAATTTATCACAGTTTAGTTGGACATATGACATAGCTTGTCACAGGCTGATGCATAAAAAATGTTGTTGTTTTTTTAAAATTTTTTGTTTGTTTGTTTGTTTTTATTTATTTATTTTTCATTCGGTGAGTTAAAATTGTCATCAACTAAGTGTTCAAGTCATATCTAAATATTTACATTTATATATTATATTTTCTCTATTTATTTAATTAAAAATATATATATAAGTAAGTATTATACAGAAATTATATATTTTAAAATGAAGCTTGCCACCCCTACACACATACACATACTTTAAGGTATAGTGCAAAGAGTGACTTAAATCATAACCCGTGTCAACTAAGTCCAGATACAGCTATGTGATATTCTAAAAACCCTGGTGATGAATATTCTGATGTCCAGAAGAAGACATCTTGAAGCAGTAGGTTTAAACCAGCATGAGATTGACTGACGTGATAGGTCTTTGAGGTGGTCACCTTTACTTTAAGAGAGTGGAAAGTGTTCTTGAAAAACTGTTTGTCACCATGTTACCTCTAATTTTTAATTTGAAATACATCGCAGCTTTTGGCAAAAAGACAAATTATGCCAAAATTAGCCCTTTTATGTGGATATTAGCATCTGAGGAACTGGTATATTTTTTGTTTTACATAGAATAGGGTAACACGTGTAATACTGGCTGTGTTCAGTGTGTATACGTATAGAAAAAAGTGAAGGTTAAAGTACTTTATTATATTTTCATATGCCAGTCACTATACTGGACACTTCTAGTTTTTGTTCACTGTGATACACTGTGTTGCATTTGATTTTAAAAACAGCAAAATGGACAATGAAAAACAAGGTCTAACATCACAAGGCCAAATCAATTTTGCTTAGTGTTAGTTCAATCAATATGTTGTATTGTTTGTCAAGTAGCAAACAGAGCCGTGTATATACCTGCCACTCATGCTGAATATATTGGAGAATTGATCCAGGGACAGGTGAGCTGCAGTCGTAGGATGACACTACACTCATGCTGTGTTTCCAGTTAGACTGGGTTGACAGATCTTGGTGGCAGCCATCTTGGTGGAATATCTGCTTTCAGATTAGGTCACCATAGGCAGTCAGTCTAATCCCACTTGTGTCTCAACCACAGTCACTACTAGTATTGTATATTGTGGAGTTCCTGAGGTGAGTCAATGGTGATGAGGCAGTCCTCTGATATGGCTTGGATGATGCCAACTGAACTGGGCTGGAAACATGACAATAGACAGTCATTTGTAAAGTATTAAATTTTAATGTCTTGTTTTACTTTAGGAATTGATATATTCATTGGTTGGTCAAGGGCAGGGACTGTACAGGTAGGAGGATGGAGAGAGAGGGAAAGGAAGCAACAATTGAAACAAATGCCTGAACTTACTCTATTCATCTTGTTATTGTTGTATTTTTGAAAAGCTGAAGATTGGGGGGGGGGGGGTATGTGTTCCTTAGTTTTACTTATTCATACCTACTTAGGTAATCAAGGATAATAAATTCATTACCAAGTTGGGTTTCCAATGTAAGCTGATAACCTAAAATATAAGTGGTATTATTTTTGATATAAAGACAATGTGAGTTGTAAAAGGAAGATATCTTTGCTTGTTTTATCTGTGGGACTGATAGATCTTCACTACGTACATNCCACGAAATATTTATCGTTGAAGCAAATTTAGTAGATTCTTACAATCTAAGAATATTTCTTGGACAATAATGTTCAGAGACAAACGATTCTTTAGGTGGCATTAGAAAATTGGCTTAGAGATGTACACAGAGGTCATTAAACTAATAAAGAAATTGATATTCCTGACGCATGTCCCTTATCCATTGGACTCTGTAGGTATTTCACAAATTCCTCTCTTTTGTGAGATGTTTTTAAATGAAAATATGCACTCGTGGATCTCCTGGTAATGTCTAGCGAAGGCCACAGATCATTCCATTAAGATGCAGTCGTTATTTCTTGCACTACGTGTGACAAAACATTTTCTGTGTCTCTGTTACCTATCCCAGTAAGTAACATTATCATTTCAGCAAAGACAGCACCATGCAGATCTTTGTGAAGACCCTAACGGGCAAGACTATCACCCTCGAGGTTGAACCCTCGGATACTATTGAAAATGTCAAGGCCAAGATCCAGGACAAGGAAGGTAAGAAAGCACAGAGTTTGAAAGACATTTCTTTAGCATGAATAAGTCCAATGATTTGCCATTCCTGTCATACCTGTACTGTTCTTCTTTAGTTTTTCTCAGGGAATTTTCTTTTTTACATACAGACTCAAATTGATATGTACACGGAGTAACTAGATATAGAATGAAGCACGTGCTGAGCTTAACAAGGGTGCATCAAAATGATATCTCAACACCTGTGCTTTATTCTATGGGTACATTTGGGATAAAGAAAATCAAGATGTATAGTATCGTTATTGCTTTTCGTCATGACACTGGTTTCTCAGGATTGAAGTTTTCTTCAGATATTTAGGTTGTCAAATTTCTAAAAGTGTCTGCCATATTTAAGTTTCCAAATTATGAAAAAAAACTTAAGTAGCTTTTCATTTGATTTTACCCTTGACATTTACATTACACAACTAAGTAAAAAAAATCCCTACGCAGAAAGTTAAGGGAAAAACCTGCTTTGATTCTCCATATTATCATATATTTGCTAAATTTTATATTTATAGGTTAGATTCTTATAGCACAAAAGGTAACTTAATGAAAAGTTACTAAAAAAGCATTATTCATGTTGCAGGCATTCCCCCTGATCAGCAGCGTCTGATTTTTGCTGGCAAACAGCTGGAAGATGGACGCACTCTGTCTGATTACAACATCCAGAAAGGTAACACGTCTACTGTTTTAATTTATCTGTAGTTCAGTAGTTAATGTGAAGAGTAATATAGTACACTATATAGGACAGGGCTCTGCGCCCATTATTTGTTAGTGTCCGTCATAGAATGCCAGTCATGATTCTGTGGCTGAACAATCAAGAAGTTGAAATTATTTAACAACATAAGTTTTTGCTTGCCCGAGAGAGTGAAGTCCACCATTTCAGTTTGTTTTCAAGTCTACTAGTTTCTCCCCACTTGTCTCTCAACTACTGTTCTATTAACAAGTAAATAGCAAGGGCATCAGTAGTATAGATAACATGGTTTACAATTCCAGAGAGCACCCTGCATTTAGTGCTGCGTCTGAGAGGAGGTGTAATTGAACCCAGTCTGAGAATTCTGGCACAGAAATACAACTGTGACAAGATGATCTGTAGAAAGTAAGGACACCAGGGCTCTTGACTCAATAGATTTCAGAACTTGAGATAAAATCATATTAATGAAATAAATTTAAATTTTTAAGAGAGGGGTGAATATTCTTGCAAGCTTCCTCTAAGGACTTTTAATTAACTAATTTATCTGTTTTAAATGGATATCTTAAAATATTTTCATGATTTGTTGATTTTGTTTTCACCACATGGCTCCTTATTATAGAGCTAGACTTAAACGTAGTTCAAATTTCAAAGCAGTTAATATGTAGTTCTATGTGTAAACTGTTTGTAACTGTGTGTAAACTGTCAATTCCAGGTGCTATGCTCGCCTGCACCCCAGGGCCACCAACTGCCGCAAGAAGAAATGTGGCCACACCTCCAACATCAGGCCAAAGAAGAAGATTAAGTAGACACTTGCTGTGGGACAGTTCAAGAAATATACAGAAATGTTGCCTAATTCAAACATACATTGTGTAAAACACGTGACCAACTGGACTTTTTATTCATTGAAAAGTACAAAAAATAAGGCAAATCACAAATATTGAGATGAGTAAATGTATATAAGGAAAAGCTTGTTTTGTTGTTCATTTCATTGAAGGGAGGGGTTGTTTCTTCCCTTTAATTTTACAACTTGAGCATGAATAAAAAAAATGAAATTATGTTGCTAAGTGACTACACCTCCACCTCCCTAAAAGTTTGTATCAATAACTGGTCTGGGTTTTGCACCATGGAAGGAATTTTGCTGGCACTTGAGATGCATTTCCCTTGGATATCTCATGTGAGCTTCACTTCAAAAATCTGTACAAGTGTTGTTTCTAGTCCATTTTATCAGTCACATAACAGATCCCCACGTTTGATTTCAGTGTTTTCAAGTTCTTATGAAAGGAAAGGAAAGGAAAGGAAAGGGGTTTCAACATGGCGTACCCTAGTAGTAAAAAGCTCAATTACAAAACTTGACATTTAGCACCAAAGATTTGCCCCTATTAATATCATTTATATGAATCTTATGAGAACTTGAGAAGGTTATTATCATACCACTGAAGCTGAAAAAATGCTATCTTCATTAATATAAGAGCGTCACAGCAGTGCGCTGAACGAACCGCACTATTTCTCTAGGAGCTGTGGACTATCTCTAAGATGTATTGTGTTAGTTGCGCCAGGCTGTTGTGACGAGCGGACACACACTGCGCATGTGCAGTTGATTACTTCCTGTGAAACTAAAACAGAAACTGACGTGCAGTAAGCTGCTGACAGAAGCAGAGGATCTGTGCTGTAAATAACACGTTATTAGATTATAAGTGAGTATGATATATCGCTGAAACGGTTCTTATCTTACTTCAGTTCTTGTCTTACTGTGCTAATGATATTAAGAAATGTATGCCATCTAATTTATCACAGTTTAGTTGGACATATGACTGTAGTGCCAACGGGTATGTTTATGTCTCGATCTGAAAAGGCAGATCACATGACTGGACTGATAGCGAGACTGACTGACAGATAGTTTTTAGCCGGACTTCTACATGAAAAGACGTGCTATCCAAGAAATTAAGAAAGTGACAATTTGGTTCAAGCTAAAGAGCTTTAAAGGTAAGAAACATACTATTACCTTAATTAGAATCCAAAGGGAATTCTACATGACATAACTTGTCACAGGCTGATGCATAAAAAATGTTGTTGTTTTTTTTAATTTTTTTGTTTGTTTGTTTGTTTTTATTTATTTTTCATTCGGTGAGTTAAAATTGTCATCAACTAAGTGTTCAAGTCATATCTAAATATTTACATTTATATATTATATTTTCTCTATTTATTTAATTAAAAATATATATATAAGTAAGTATTATACAGAAATTATATATTTTAAAATGAAGCTTGCCACCCCTACACACATACACATACTTTAAGGTATAGTGCGAAGAGTGACTTAAATCATAACCCGTGTCAACTAAGTCCAGATACAGCTATGTGATATTCTAAAAACCCTGGTGATGAATATTCTGATGTCCAGAAGAAGACATCTTGAAGCAGTAGGTTTAAACCAGCATGAGATTGACTGACATGATAGGTGTTTGAGGTGGTCACCTTTACTTTAAGAGAGTGGAAAGTGTTCTTGAAAAACTGTTTGTCACCATGTTACCTCTAATTTTTAATTTGAAATACATCGCAGCTTTTGGCAAAAAGACAAATTATGCCAAAATTAGCCCTTTTATGTGGATATTAGCATCTGAGGAACTGGTATATTTTTTGTTTTACATAGAATAGGGTAAGACATGTAATACTGGCTGTGTTCAGTGTGTATACGTATAGAAAAAAGTGAAGGTTAAAGTACTTTATTATATTTTCATATGCCAGTCACTATACTGGACACTTCTAGTTTTTGTTCACTGTGATACACTGTGTTGCATTTGATTTTAAAAACAGCAAAATGGATAATGAAAAACAAGGTCTAACATCACAAGGCCAAATCAATTTTGCTTAGTGTTAGTTCAATCAATATGTTGTATTGTTTGTCAAGTAGCAAACAGAGCCATGTATATACCTGACACTCATGCTGAATATATTGGAGAATTGATCCAGGGACAGGTGAGCTGCAGTCGTAGGATGACACTACACTCATGCTGTGTTTCCAGTTAGACTGGGTTGACAGATCTTGGTGGCAGCCATCTTGGTGGAATATCTGCTTTCAGATTAGGTCACCATAGGCAGTCAGTCTAATCCCACTTGTGTCTCAACCACAGTCACTACTAGTATTGTATATTGTGGAGTTCCTGAGGTGAGTCAATGGTGATGAGGCAGTCCTCTGATATGGCTTGGATGATGCCAACTGAACTGGGCTGGAAACATGACAATAGACAGTCATTTGTAAAGTATTAAATTTTAATGTCTTGTTTTACATTAGGAATTGATATATTCATTGGTTGGTCAAGGGCAGGGACTGTACAGGTAGGAGGATGGAGAGAGAGGGGAAGGAAGCAACAATTGAAACAAATGCCTGAACTTACTCTATTCATCTTGTTATTGTTGTATTTTTGAAAAGCTGAAGATTGGGGGGGGGGGGGTATGTGTTCCTTAGTTTTACTTATTCATACCTACTTAGGTAATCAAGGATAATAAATTCATTACCAAGTTGGGTTTCCAATGTAAGCTGATAACCTAAAATATAAGTGGTATTATTTTTGATATAAAGACAATGTGAGTTGTAAAAGGAAGATATCTTTGCTTGTTTTATCTGTGGGACTGATAGATCTTCACTACGTACATGTATATCAGTGGATAGAGAGATGTTGACACTGGTCTTTATTATGTGTCTTATCTCTGGGGACAGCTTGACATGTTCACAGCACCTGAGAGGTGTACTCAGTAGCTTCACAGAGCTACTGGGACCTTCACTGCTGTCATGGAGCCATTATATAATTAGACACTTCATGTACTGATTATTATAGCTAGAATGTAGAAAATTGTGAATTATGGAATCTTTTACCTGTGATTGAGAAACAAATCATTTCAAAAGTATCAGTATGTGGAAAGAAAATTGAAATAGTTCAACAGACCACTTATTTTTAAAGAGGAATTTTGTCAAGCTTATCAACACAAAAATATGCTACAGTTGCTTATATTAAACCGTTGTAATCTGACATATGACATCAAAATCATAACTCAATCTGTATCATAGCTTTTAGCACTTACATAAAAGGGATAATAACTCTTCATTTTGGCCAAAAAATTAATTTTCTTGGAGTAAACAACAATTTTTTATACTTACCAATGGTTAATGAATCCATTTTTACATTCAAAGTTAGTCCCTGCTTTTTTTTTTTTTTCTAAAAAGTTTGTTTTTTGTTACACTCTCTTAAGAGATTATAACAGAGTATAGCCATCAATGAGGGTCATGTGGTCTGAAGACAAGCTCAGATATCAGAATAATAGCTATAACTGCGTCTGCCGTTTTTGTGGTACAGCAGATATTATATTTCCATGAGTTGTTCACAATGTTTTTATTGTGAAATATAGATCTCATACGAAGAGTTATGATCCCTTGAAATTTCTTTCCAGGTATTAGATAGAAAACACACCACATAACAAGATGTCGATGGGATACGAGAATGTTGACGATGATTTCAACACAGCTGGCTTTGAGTTTGGAGAACAGAGCATTCGTATGGGTAAGTTTGGGGAACAGAGCATTCGTATGGGTAAGTTTGGGGAACAGAGCATTCGTATGGGTAAGTTTGGGGAACAGAGCATTTTTATTGGTAAGTTTGGGGAACAGAGCATTTGTATGGGTAAGTTTGGGGAACAGAGCATTTGTATGAGTAAGTTTGGGGAACAGAGCATTCGTATGGGTAAGTTTGGGGAACAGAGCATTCGTGTTGGTAAGTTTGGGGAACAGAGCATTCGTGTTGGTAAGTTTGGGGAACAGAGCATTCGTATGGGTAAGTTTGGAGAACAGAGCATTGGTATGGATAAGTTTGGAGAACAGAGCATTCGTAATGGTAAACAAAGTGTTCATCTCTTCATCCACACTTGACTTAACTCTTCACCCAGAATGGTCAGTAAATGTTTTTGTGTTTGGACAAAATTGATGGATACTATTTCTTAAAACAAAGTTTTGGTAATGGTTTTGAAAAATAAGAAAAATAAATAATAAAAATTAAATTATGAAATAAGAGAGGTGCTTGGACTTTGTTTAATTACTGCTGTATCTATTTTCTTTAGTTCTCTTAAAAGAAACATCATAGATGTCTAAAAATCCTGATAAATTATTTAACATTTCTTTGATATGCTGGATTTTTCAGGTTTCATAAGAAAAGTCTATGGAATCCTGATGTGTCAGTTGGCTGTTACTATGATCTTCATAGCACTGTTCCTCTATGTGTAAGTTGTCAGAGACAAGAGACTGAATTCTTAGCATACCGATATCCCTGGGATGTTTCAGTTGATTTTTTTAAAATTATGTATAATTTTATTTCATGAAAACAGTAGTTAAGAAAGTAGAATTTCCAAAATTTAATGTGAGCACAATTGTTGTCTACACAACACATTGCTTTCTGCAGCTGTGTAAGTCTGTGTAATATAGATTGTTTTTGTCAACTTGTGAAGATGATGATGATGAAAGTTGATAATGATGATGATATTGATGCTGATCTTTCAGAGAACCCATAGCACATTATGCCCAGGCCAATCCCTGGATGTTCTATTTAGCAATGTAAGTATTCTCTCTGGTCCTGTTCATATCAAGACTAACTTAGACCATAGCAATGTAAGTATTCTCTCTTGTCCTGTTCAAATCAAGACTAACTTAGACCATAGCAATGTAAGTATTCTCTCTGGTCCTGTTCATATCAAGACTAACTAAGCTATAAGACTGCAAGCAAAACTTGTATACTGAAGTATTAAAATTGTTTTGGATTGTTTTCTAATTTCTTCCCTTCTTCTTACAATAAATGGGCTGTAATTTACTTATTTGAAATTCATGGTGTTTTTTAAGACAAGAGAAATAACTTCATTTTCAGAGCCATTACATTTGTCACCCTGATTGCTCTGGCATGCTGTACTGAGGTCAGGAGAACCTTCCCCATGAATATGATCTTTCTGGGACTCTTTGTAAGTAAAAACTCCAAATAAGTCATCTCTGACTTATAAACCAGTTGTGATTTTTGAAGCAGAAATGCATCATTACTTTCATTGAGTTTTTAATATTTGGTAATAAGATCGCATGTTGACTAAGGATTTTTTCACTTTGTATTTTCTTTTAAAAAATCAGAGTATGCAATGCTATTCATGCAGTGATTAATATCTTTTCCTCCTTGTAGCAAATTTTGATTTTTTATATGTTTGTCTTTGTTTCAGACACTGTGTGAGTCATATTTCCTAGGAACGGTGGCAAGGTAAAGATATCGTTTACAAAAGTAGGTTTTAAACTGCTGTTACTGGTACAGTAGGAGGATAAGATGTAATTATTTGTTTCTCATTGATGCAAGCAATAAATATTTAGTAATCTTCTATTGGTTCAAAAAGAATTAGAAAAAATGTACTGCTTCTGAATAGTGTGTGTGCATGTGCATGTATTTGTGTGTGTGTGTGTGCATGAGAGTCCAGCCTGAGTTTCGAGATCTGACTGCCTTGGGCTTCGGCTCGACTCTCTCTTTTAGCTGCGATCAAGGCCTACTTTGAGGCAAACATTAAATGATTGTTTTGTACAATGAATTTCATATAATGTTGTATCATTTCAGCACATACAAGGCAGAGCATGTGTTAATGGCAGTAGGAATTACAGCAGTAAGTACCCCTCAGTTACTATTGTACTTAATAAGTCCATTCACACACAGTAGTTTGATTCTCTTTTGGACCAAGTGTCTCAGGAATCAGTCTGTGAAGGCTATGTTCACATTATAGGATTGACATGGAGAAGAAGTCAATTTAAATGTTTCAGGTGAATGCTCAGTTTAATGCCATATTTTATAGTCATGTTTTTTTACTGTTGTCATGGCGATTTCTTGTTACAGGCAGTGGCATTGGCTCTGACGATATTTGCCTTTCAAACAAAAGTAAGTTTCTCTCTCTCTCTCTCAGTTTTTTGCAATTTTAATCATCTGAATGTATTTATACTTAAATGTTGTAAGATATTTGCTTATTACTAATAAAGAGGCAATGTACATAATTTTCGAATATTCGCTACTCTAACTAAGATATGTATCATAAAATATCCGCTCTTGAGACGTGTTTGTAGCTTCTCAATATTGTTAATTTTGTTAATACAGGTGGGAAATCTAGTAAAGAATTTTTGAAGGACAGCACATAGAACATGAGCCTTGATTTGCGGAAACCTGTGCATAGTTTGACAGACCCATTTTTAGCATGAGTAGTCTATGTTAGTAAATACTGCTTTCTTCATTTCAGATTGACTTTACCATGTGTAGTGGTTTGCTGTTTGTGCTGCTGATTGTGCTCATCTTGTTTGGACTCATGTGCGCCATCTTCAGGAATCATGTAAGAGTGAAGTTGATCTTAACATTGGACATTGAAAAATAAAAGACAGTGACATTTTAGTTTTGATATTGTATAAAAGATGATTACATTTTGACTCACTGATTAGTAGTTTTAAAAATGAGTTTTTATTATTATTTTAAAAATCTGTATAATGCACATGTTTGTTCTTTTATACTCTGACCCAAGGATTTTAGATTTTATGTTTTAATAATAAAATAATGTTTGTAACAATTGTTGAGCCTATAGTTAAATCAAAGTGAGCTGCTGTCTACGTTTCAGTATGCCTACATAGCCTATGCTTCACTCGGAGCCCTGATCTTCTCATTCGTAAGTATAATTAAAGCACAAAAAAATGAAATAACATAATAAAAAAAATTTTTCAACAACTAATTTTTAAAATGTTATGCAGTTGTATTTTGCACATTTGACAGACTTCTTTCATTTGCATGTTTAAAGTATTTTACAGTGATGTTATCATGCTTTTATGTCATCTTTTATTATACACTAAGGTTTCAGTCATTACTTGTAATTTGAACAGATTCACAAAATTTTCAGCATTTTGAACATTGTTGTATCAATTTCAAATCAAGTTGTTTCACAGCCTGAATCAAAATAGCTGCAGTTCTTTTAGTTTCAAATACTTCACTGGCGCATCCACTGTAGATTGCATGGATTTTTAACAGATGTGTATTTTAATTACTTTTCCATGTTTTTAGTTTATGGTATTCGACACTCAGTTGATGCTGATGGCGAAGCATCGCTACACGGTTTCCCCAGAGGAGTACATCTTTGTTGCCCTGAATCTCTATATCGATATTGTGACATTGTTCTTGATTATCTTGGCCATTATCCGAGGAACTTATGGAAGACATTAATAGTAAATTAGATTTGCCATTTAGATATTGCTGTGAAATTAATTGTGCTTTTTTTTTTCAACTGTTCACAAATTCCTCCAATCCATTGGTTCACAGCAGAAGGATTTACTGAGAAAATAACTTATCATGGTACAGACAGTGCACAATGATTTAGATTTGCTTTCAAATCCAGCACTGTTTAACGAAAAAAAAAATATTCAATACAATTTCATTATATTGGTAAGTCTTCACAAGTAAATTATGAGGCTGGAGGAATCTGTGCCTGTTTATTTTCAGTGCTCCTGAATTTTCCATCATGTTTATTGATGTAATGTGTTTGATTTAGTTTCCAGAGCCACTGAAGTTTCTTCTTGCTGTTGTCATTATTATTATTATTATTATTATTATTATTATTATTATTATTATTATTATTATTATTATTATTATTTAATCAGTGTATTTTTCTTATGTCTAATATTTCTCATAGCTTACACTGGTGTATTGTAGTAGTCAGCGTTCTGTACCAGTGACGAACAGTGTGAAAATATAATTTGATGAAGAACTTTGCTTTCTTCTTACTTTGTCAGACAAATAGCAGGGTGACATGCTGTATAAACTTTGTGTGACCTTGACAATGTGTTCAGCTCACTTTGTGATTGTGCTTTACACTTTTTGCCTTATTAGTTGTGCTTCTTGTCAAATTGACCCAGCCTTACTTGGCACCACCTATGTCAGCCCTGACAGGCCTGAGTTAGGTGTACCTAGCTTGAATGGAAACACAACCTCTTATTTCATAGTATACAAACTTATGTGATCATAAATCAACACATTTGCTAATGTTTTATGAGGGACAATTTAGTATATTTTAATTGTAATGTATGGGCAGTATACACGCAGTATGGGCATCATTTTTTCGTTTATTCAAAATGCTTAAAATGCATTAAAAAAAGAATGATGTTTTGGGGATTATATTTGAAAATATTATTAATTTTTTATTTATTTATTTTGCAAAAACAATTAAAGAAGTCAAAAATCTCTTTCCAGTACATAGTATTTGACACACAGCTGATGATTGGAGGTAAACACCAATACTCTTTATCACCTGAAGAATACATCTTTGCTGCTCTTAACCTTTACCTGGATGTCATCAACTTGTTCCTCTTCATCCTGGCACTTATCAATGGAGGCAGAAACTGACAGTAGTTTATAATTACCTAGATGTCATCCACCTCTTCATCCTGGCACTTATCAATGGAGGCAGAAACTTACAGCAGATATTCCCACTAATAATATCACAAAAACTTATAGCTTTGTGCTATTTTGCACATGATGGACCCTGGCAGCAGTTTTTTTTTTAATTTTATTATTATTGTTATTTTTTTTTTTTTGGGGGGGGGGATGATTGAGGAGGATTCTCGCCCTGCTCACCTGCTAAGAATATTTTCATAAAATACAGTATGTTTCCATTGAGTGCCCTTATTTTATGTGGGTTTTCCCCCTCTGACAAATGAATCTGGTATTTTGTCATGTAAATAGGCGCCAACCTCTCTTCCCCTCTCTACCCCCCCCCACCCCCCTTCAAACTCTGGACATGCCAAGGGGTTTTCTTTAGCTGTGGTGCATACCTGTATGCCAAAACTCCAAATACCACAGTGCTTTTATCTTTGCTTGGTGTTGCTAACACATATACCCATGTTATTTATACAACTGTAAATTTCAACTGTTGACTGATGAAAATGTTAGCTTTCAAATATATCTGCATGAGATTCTCTTTGGGATGAAATTGAAGGCTAAACTGGTGTCTAAAGTATCATTGTTCCAAATACTATCAACAATGACAACAAACTTTTGTTTGGCTTTAATGAATATGGTAGTGAAATGCTTTGGAAGGATTTGGATGTTGTTTTGTGTATTTTTGATTATATAATTTATAAGGAGTATCCGTTGTTATAGTGCCATGTACAGAAAAGGTTAAAACAACGCAGTTCCATATCTTGGTTTAACCAAACTTTATTTCAGGCATGTTTTTGACTTATTATACGATGAGATGGTTTTAAAGTGTCAATGACAACAGTATTTACTGATGTAAAACAAGATCTGCAATCCATACAACACTTTTTGTTGCTTGTCATTTGTTGTCTTTCATTTTATTGAAGGATTTTGTACATAATCAAGTAGGTACTTATTAATCAAAATATTATTGTATCATTTTGAAAGAAGATATTTCTTTTAGCTCATAGTAGTGTTCAGTTAGACTCCGTGTCAAATTTATTCAATTTGATATATTTAATAGTAAAAGGGCTGGGGCAATTTCAATTTATAACTACTAGTCATTATAAGGAATATTTATTTTAACATTTCCTGAATTTGTGAGTATTTATTTATTCAGAAAGGCATCTTAAAAAGCATGCATAGCATAATATGTAGGTTGCAGCTAATTATAGCTTATATTATATAATATACATGGGTACACTAAGGTAGAAGGGAGGGCAGCATGGGATGTTGATATTTGGCATATTAAAAAGAAAGAATATTTGTTTAAAACATACTTGCAACCAGAGAAAATAAGTAAATAAGAACAACCTACTGTAGTGACAAATATTTGGTGGCCTCTTTCTAAGCAACAAAGCATGAACTGGCCTCGACAGTTATTGTGGTCTGATAAGCCAATTTTTAAGCTACATGGCAAGTAGTATTGTTAGACATCAGCCTCTCTTTTGTTAATAAATGGATTTTATTTTCAAAACACTTTGGATTGATTTTTTCAAAATATGATATCCAGTAAACAAAAGACATGGTCATATCTATATTTTTTTCTATTTCACCCCATAAAACAGTACAACCAAATGATATTAAAAAAATATGGTATATGTGGAATTTTTACTGATCACTGACCAGGTCACAAAATTTCCCATCATGTAATGTAACTGAAGCAAACTTTTCCAATGTTTACCAATATATATATAAATTTAAAAAAACGCTGTTATACTTGTACAACAACAAAATATATGAATTTCACCATAGAGAATAAAACAAAAGTTTTTTTTTATAAATTATTATTATTTAACTTGGGAGTTCTCCTTTTTGAAAAAAGCTATAAGATATAAGAAAAAAAAAACATGAGATTGCCAAGTGTTATTCTGCCATCCCAGTCCTGCATGTCTCAGGGCAGAGATAACGTCTGCGTCATTACAATCTCCAGTATTCTACTGGCAGTTGCTATGACAGAGGACTAAGGGACTGAGAAATGACCCAAATACAAAGTCCAAGAAAGGCTTTTCTAGGGTGTATACATTTAAGTTCATTTCAAACTGTAAATTGATCTAGAATATGCCATGACGATACCATATTTCACAGTAACTCTGGTATTTGTGAATGATCTGATAATACAAGTCTTCTTTCCTAGTTCACCCCAGGCTTCTATCACACCGGATTAAGTTCAGGATTTTTGACGTGTAGTGTTCTACTCGACACATGTCGTGTTCTACTCTGCACACGCCATGTTCTACTCTGCACAGTATGTTGCCCAGAACAGACTCATGACATTCTCATACCAGGGCGGTTTGAAATGAATCCCGTCCAGACTGAGGTCCATTTTGCCTGCAGACATGGAAAAGAGGTCAAAGAACGGATAAACTGCCATCCCCTGCTGCACTGCAGCCTTCAGTACATCAGCCGTCACTTTATTCAGTGCACTGATGTAGTCGTTGGTGAAGGGGTAAGGTGGTTTCAGTTTGGATGGGTTGGTTTGAGGAGCATCAGCGTAGACTAGAGTGGCATTCCCCTTCTGGAGGACATAACTTGTCATCAAGTCCATTAACCAAGTGAAATCTCTCCTGAAATCTTCTGGTGTCCTGTCCATAGCTTCATGGACATGAGTTGCAGAGTAAAAGATGAGATCTGGCAAGCCAGTAATGGACCAATAATCACGGAAATAAAATTCCTGAGTGCTGGCTGCAAACTGGCACCAGATTCCAGTAATGTTGTGAAGACGTTTATCACAGTTTCCCTGCCAGTTATGGCGATGTACTGTTAACTCTGCATCCCTCACAAATTCCATTATCAGGTGTTCTACATGGACATCATCTTGTCCAAATTGTGTTGGGTGAGACTCTCCAGATTGCAGTAGGTGAGATTGACTTGTGCAATTGATTTCTGCTCCAACACATCCATCACAATCTCTGTCAGATAACTTGAAGATGTCTGGGTTGAAGACGGGAGAGAAAAACTTGGGGTCTGGGGTTCTCAGTCCGATATTTTCCTCCTTTGTTGTGCGGCAGTTGTAGGCTGTCCCGTTCATCATTTTAACTAAAGTCGGTGTGTATCTCATGGATTGAGAGTCACCAAAGATGGCTATTTTCTTAATGTTCTTTCTCTTCAAGCACTGCCCTATTTCAGCACTTGTCAGTGTTCTGGCTTTGAGAGAGCAGGTGTTTGGGTTCCAGAAATCGCCGTTCCAGTTTCCTCCCTGTGGAAACGTACCTTGAGAGACGAGATATTTCTGCAGGTATGACATAGAACAAGGGGTTCCGGCAAAACCCTTCTGCTTAGTTGGTTTGATAACATTTTCATGTTGTAAAGTCACATTTTTCATAAGCGTGTCATGTACAAACACTCTACTTGTGGAAGGTCGGTCTTCAATTTCAGCATTATGAGGTTTTTGTTTGGAATTTTTATAACTGTAGGTCAAGTCGACATTTATATCCATGTTTGTTTTCGGATTTTGCTTCATCTGCATAGGTTCTAGCATTGTCCAGCTAGCGTCTATGTTAATACCTTTATAATCTTGGTGTTTGGTTATTTTTCCTGTGCGACTCGGCGCCGCTGTAACCACAGTAAACAACAATGTCGTCAAAATCGTCTTTCTTGACACCTTGCACAGCGCCATGTTTTATGATTTAATTCTCCGGCACTTTCTTCAGTTCTTAGTCAGCAGTAAATTATTTCTGCCTCTTGAACACCTCTAAAATACAGTGCAGGGGTCTGCATGAACAAAATACCTCGACTCTCGAAATGACAAAACCCGATCAATATTACTGAGCACCTGACTCCGCAGAGTGAAAACTAGGTCAATATTGACGACGTCATCCAAGGCTTACCTGGCATGGTCCAATTTCGCAGGGAGAGACTGCAGGAGGAAATATTAAAATTTTGTTTCGCGCCTGCCACGCCCACACACTAGGCCTATATAGCACAACTGTAAATTATATACAAACTTGAAATTAATGGGGTTAAAATAGGAATGCCAGAGATAGGAACTTTTGCGTAGAAGGAGACCAAAAAGATGAGAGTCGTAAAAATAAAATAAAATAAAACAAAATTAAATTAAAAAAACGAGTGAAATATTTAATACAACGTTAAAAATACTGCTTTATCATTTTCTAGAACATGTTGTTGGTTTTAAGTTATTTTATAAGAACAGTTGTAGAGCTATGAACTGCTCTGAAATATGAAAAATAAACTTGTGAAAATAACGAAATAAATTTTGATCCGTAATTTCACAAACAGCCACAAATACCTTAGGCATAAAGAAAACTTGGAGAGGAATAAAGTAAAAAGTGTTACAATTACGATAAAAACTTCCTAATGTGCCGTCAAAAGACCTTTTTGTGAGTAAGTGAGAAAACGCCACTTGCTTGCAGATATGCTTTATTAAAATAGCTGAAGTTCTACAAAGAATTTGAAGAAATCTATTACTGTAGAAGTTACTGTTTTAGTGCAAACACCTTCAATAAGCCCATCGCCTCAGACAGTTTTGTGAGCTATATATACATATTCTAGACAGTGAAGTATGAACTGTATAAATATGACATTACATATTCTGACTTAAATGCCTGTGACATTCAAATAAAACTACATTAGTTTAAATAAAGGACGTGAAATATAAACATAAAATGAAAGTGTGAAGAAAATGAGAAAATAACAGGAATGACAATGAAAATGTCTTTGGCGTACGCTAAGTCATAGTTAAAAAACTCAGAGCAAAGAGACGATTCCGTTCCTCGAATCTTGCGAAAAGCTTGATTAACATCCGAAGGTGACGTGGTTAATCTCAGTAATTCAGATCGTTCTACTGTGAGTGTTCTTTTTTTCTCAATATCGACTTTCTTCCCAGCGACACATATTTATAACTCCATATACATACAGGTGCGACAACCTTCATTAGATAGTGACGGAAGGGACCACGCTTCCCATTAAGTGATGAATTAAGTTAGGACTTTTTAAGAACGTCGACCTGTAGTTGTATATTGACTACGATTTTTCTCAATGATTTTCACCAAACACATAATTATGCAACTTGATTAACAGAGACAGTATTTAGGAGCGGACCAGCTCGGCATGCCGATATGCCTAATCCATGCCCGTTTTGGCTTTAAAGGTGGAAGGTATTGCCCAGTCATTGATTTGTCTTCAACTTTGAGGTCGCCTTGACACTCTTTCTTGAGGTCAGGGTCAAATGTTAGCAATATTTGATGTAGGTTGTTTGTTACACCATATTTCGTCACAGATTATCCCGTAGTTTAATCCAGGCAACACGTTATTTCCGCACAAGATGCCGCTGTAGTTTGTTGAGCAGAAGCTCTAGCTTTGCCATAGAAGGTTCAGAATCTCTGAAATGTACAAACAAAAACACCACTGTTTCTTTTTTTTTTTTTTTTTTTTTTTTTTTTTTT
>NW_019775114.1:167566-208455 GCF_001039355.2 Lingula anatina | reverse complement strand
TTTTTTTTTGAATCTGCAAAAATAACGCTTATTGTTAATTTAATTTAGTTTAGAAATAATGATTATTACTTGTTTAATAAATTTCAAATGAAATTTTTAGACGAGGAAAAGTTCGTTATCACGTTGTGTTAAAAACCATTGCTTGTAATAAACTATCAGATGCTTGTCTCTGTGCGGGAGACCTACCTTACTATTTTGGCCATTGGAGCAAATTTTGCGTTGATGTCGCGGCGGCGTCTCCAAGGATTTAGAAAACTCTGCGGACACGTGCGGGGGCAGACGACACTGTTACTGGAAGGTAAAGGACACAGTTTGACTTTTTATTTAGAAATTGAAGTCTTTATCTCCCGAACTATGGAAAATGTCAACTTTCATTTAATTTATTGCCAAGTTTCATTTACCGATCAAACCAGCGTCAATGGACATATTTACATCATAGTTCGTTTGAAATAGGTGATAAGAAATAAAAAAAAAATTAAAAATGTTTTTGAACTGATTACCATGAAAAGGCAAAGAAACAGTGATGATAACATGATTAATATGTTTTGGGTTATATAAAGTAAATTTAATACAAATGATAGATCTTATTATTGATATTATTTCGTTTACCTGCAGATCTGTTGACACGCTTGTAAGATTTGTGAGAGAATATCTTCTTCGCTCTGGGACAAGTCTTGTGTTGCCACGCAACTGTTGCTTAGCAGCGTGCCGTAAATTGCCAAGGTTACTAAGACTGTGATTTGCAGATTCATTGCAGCTGTCTGAAAGGTATAACAGTAAGAAATCACAGGTGATCAAGCGAATTATTTCCATAAAATGTCGCTGATTGTGTTGAAGAAAAGTATGTCCCTTTTTACATGAGGACGCATCTGTTTAACAAGATTTTTTAGTGATTTACGTGACCCACACTTCGGTTATCAAGAGTAATGATCATCACCCAACCAAAGTATCAGAACTTTTCGTACCCCTACTGTTTTCACGATAGCACAGCTCAAAACTCAAGCTATCTTCTATGATTTCTCAAATTATCCGATCTCCAGTTTTTTTCAAAGAGCACAGACTGGTAGTGACGTCTGCGAGACCCGTGTGGACCAGAAGGGGGACGGTATTGTGGTGGTGCCATTTACTTAGTGCATTATCTCCGCCCCCACACTGTAGTACTTTTACTCCTGATACCAGTATCAAAAGTTTAGATGTGTTTGGACGGTGGAATCGTGTCCGTATTACGTTTAATCTCTAAGAATCACGACCAAGATGACGCCATAGGCCGTGTTCAGCAGCGTATTATGTAAACCTGTTCCTGAACTGAGAACAGGAAGTTGATGGATGGAGGGCACTCTCCCTCAGGGATATAAAACCAGTACTTCTAGAGGACAGACACGAGTAGTAGAATACGACATACCCTTTCTAGTGTGTTCAAATATTGCAATCAAAGCGGCTAGTCTTAAAACTGTTTTGGTTACAACTGAGCTGGACGCGTCCAAGGTCACTAATATTCTGTATATCAATGAACAAGAATGGATTCGACCACTTGATTAAAGTCTCTTAACTCGGATTTAAGACACATTTCAAAGGGTTTGCTGTCCCAAATAGATCTCTTTGGATGCCTAAGCATGCATCGTGGATTTCTGTTACACCGTACCAACACTTGGATTTAACCCAGCATGTATGTGTGACGGCATTGGACTTCAACTTGTCCATACACCACATCTTTAAAACGCTGCTACTTTCTACCTGTTTTTGCCTTCTTTTTATGGTTAAGACGCCATGAGGTATAACTTGTGTCGTTTAATGACGCAGTTTATAGTTTATTTCTGTTCAAATCAACACTATATGTGAACAGGTCTATGTGTATCTTGTGACAGTTGCCAGATATAAAAGACCCCCACATGAGAGTTAACATGTCTGATCCCTGGATAAGGTTGGACTACCTCCCGCGGTAGACGACAAGATACAATATACACATATAAATCTTAGATATCAGGCTTTGTTTGTAAATAATGGCGACTTGGGACAACTTCATTATCGATGTGAAACTGACAAATCTGAAGTTTCTAGTGATATTTCATGAATTATTGTTTGCTGCTTTATCTCATTTTTGGAGCCGCAATATTTGCTTGCTAGTTAACACAGACCATTTATGAGTGCGTGTGTCATAATTTATATACATGTACACAGGAAGTTATGAGAACTGATTGGCAGCAGTTTGGGTCGTATGATCCTCAGGGTGATGAGGATTGGCAGCAGTTTGGGCCGTATGATCCTCAGGGTGGTGAGGATTGGCAGCAGTTTGGGTCGTATGATCCTCAGGGTGATGAGGATTGGCAGCAGTTTGGGTCGTATGACTCTCAGGGTTATGAGGATTGGCAGCAGTTTGGGTCGTATGATCCGCAGGGTGATGAGGATTGGCAGCAGTTTGGGTCGTATGTTCCTCAGGGTGATGAGGATTGGCAGCAGTTTGGGTCGTATGATCCTCAGGGTGATGAGGATTGGCAGAAGTTTGGGTCGTATGATCCTCAGGGTGATGAAGGTGATTAAGGATCGCAAAGACAAAAAATCACAGGTTGCACTTGTTTACTTGGCTCACACGGAAAGGTTTATACGGCATTTAATAGCCAGATTTTATTGTCTTCCGGAAAAAAAAAACAATATACTCCCATTCACGAAACCTTTGCTCGACCTGTCAATGCACTTGGTTTTGATGTTTTATTCCATTTCTAATAAAATGTTCTAAGTGTCTGGCCAGTAATTTAGAAAACCATGTTTTCAGTACATTCCAGAAGGAACTGTCGACGCCAGGCACTATTATTTTTTCTAGTTTTTAAGGTCTGAATTAAAACCTTAAAATTGGGAAAGATAGTAGCTTTACAAGATATGTAAAGTTAGAAAGTATGCCTAGTGAATTTTTAAACAAAATATGTCCAGACTGTGGACTATTTTTCTAAGTTATGTAGACTGATAAAACAAAGTTACACGTCACTTTAAAAGCCGCTTACCTTTCTAAAGGACCTTTAGAAACATTTGCTAACAGACTCGTCGAAATGAAATGAACATTATTTTTTCTACCCGTGTCGTTCCCGCCCCTGTCATGTGACGATTTTTATATTGCAATATATGATTACCACCACGACTACATATTTTACCAGGTGTTGTGTGGGGCCAAAAATACGAAATTGGCTTTGTCTTTGATGGGAAATTATCAACAATGCCATCAAGATTTGAATTATGGTCACTTTCCCAGAACTCTGCCTCTTCATCTTGAAATGGAAATCAACCAATAATGGCGGCGTTCCACAAAAGGATTGAAGTCAAAAGTCGGTCTTAACTTAAAAAATGAACTATTTGACACCAGTTCAAACAGTAGCTGTTCACCTTGCCAAAGATATTGGACATAGAACTTAAAAATTAAAACTTGACTATTGTTTAATGTAGATGGATACTTTATTTAACTGGGCTATCGCGGATTTGGTCTTGAATAAAACCAAAGTTGTCGGTCTTCAGGTTAATACCATCTTTTGTCTTGAGGTCTATTTTGAAATTCGGCTTAGAGTGGAAAATAAAACTTCTCATGCAAAATTGAGTTTTAAAGCGTTATAAATCCACATGAAATCTTTGCCCTCGTTTAATTATCGTTTGACTTTATTATACTCGTTCGATAACAGTTTTCAATAACGCTCCAAAGGTTGACTTTTACAATAACCTAAGCAGTGGATAAGCGTTTTAAAGCCTCTGCACATTGCACTCACGTGCCAATTAACTTTTCTTCCAACTCAAAGAGAAAACAATCTGAAACAAACAAACGGCATGGTTTATAACGGAATTACTGGACTTTAAAGGACAAATGTTTTAATGAATTTGGTAGTAAATGGCTGTCTGTGTATCCAAGCGACGAAATCCCTCCTAAATTCTGTATAAACTTAACTTTTGTATTAATTGTCGTATCAAAACGCATTTTTCTTTCATTATTAAATTTGACGTAGTGACTGACGTCAGTTTCAACTGTCAATAAAAAGGCGTTACGTCAGGAATATACTGAAGGCAAAAGTAAAATATAAATCCATACAAATTTAAGAACCGCTGGTTGTATGGTACTGAGATAAAAAGCCGATCCTGTCATCATTTATTTGATGGTATATTTGCTTGTGGGAACAATAAGCTTGGAAGTCGGTTTCTTTCAGTTCCGTCGCATTGACGCAATAGTGTCCGAAAAGTCACATTTGGACGCCACGGGGGCGGCTCAAGGGCTCCGGGATACAGCCAAAATCTGCATTTTTAAATATGAGTTGGGTCAGGTTTTGTGTGCACTGAAAGGAGAAGTACTGGCATAACGAAGGACAACTTTTGAATATTTGTACTGAGCAAATTTTGAGGCGTTTCTCTCTACTTGATCAACATACTTCAAAGTCACTTGTAGCCATATTTTGCTTTTAACCTCTGGAATGATTATATTTGTAGATGTATTAGGAGTCTGACATGGGCTTGCCCAGTTGGCCTATTGTTAATTAGCCGTATCAGTACTACCTCGAGTGTTTAATCCGACAGAAGTTCAAATTTGTCATCAGAGTCGCCCTAGCTGTTATGATCCAGAAATGACACGCCAGTTGGAGTAAGAAATATTTAAGTGCTCATGAACGCCGTGGGGTCCACTCTACCTGTTTTTGAAATAATAATTAAAAAAATAATAATAAAGGAAAATGATTTGAGTGGCCGGACTAAGCTATGACGACCCGACTTCACTTGAAACAGACCTTTAAAAATCAGACATTTATCTTATTCTGAACACAATCCCCGTCTGGTTTCTTTGCATTGTCTCACTTTCCTACTCTCTGATATTAGGGGGCTTCTTAAAAAGTATACAAAAATTTTTTAAAGTATCAACGATAACAGACTACTAGAGCACCCTGTAGTCAGAGAGCATCATTCTCCGCGCTCAGGTGTCTGTGAGATATTAAAACTTGGCCTAAGCAAACTTTCCGCATATTCTGTACAAGAAGTATCTATTTTGCAAGTCGAAGCTGCGTTTCTTTTTCAAAATGCAATAGGCACCTCATTTGCTGTAAATGAATGAACGCAAAACAAACAGAAAAAATCCCCTTCCCGCGCCGGAAGAATTATTTGGGTTTTTTCTTCGGATATCACAACTAAATCATTGAACAAAGAAACAGTTCAACTTGGGGTAAAAGCTACAAACCTAAGTTGTTTGAAAAAAAAAAAGAGAGAGATCGAAACATCCTTGTATGGGAGATAAAGAAAGTCGCACTTACATTTGTCTCTGAGTCTTGGATTCCCGAATTTCCTACAGGGCTTATTCAGATTCTCTTACTCACTGTTCCGACGACTTCTGAGTGTAAGTACAGTAATAAACGTGTATGAGGAGGTCTCAAGCCGATTTTCTTATCTAAAGTTGCTGTTCAGGTGGTCCTTATAAGTGCCTGCTCGTCCTCTGTGTTTACCTGGGTGACGTCAGAGGGACCATTTCAGGACACTTCTCCCACGGTTGCAAATGTTTCTGAATCATGCATTTTTAAAGATGTAATAAGTTCTGAAACCGAATAATGCACGTTCAGTTTTATTTCAATCCATGCATAAAGCAACATTTTCGTATAATTAACCATCTCCCAGGTATGTCTTCTAAAATAGCTTTAATTTCAGGAAAAAATACGCATTTTAAGAAAGTAAAATGAAAAATATCTAAACTGCGCAATTTCTTTTGAGAAGGTCCTTCCACTGTGTCCACTACGTGTGTCTTTACACTCACTTTTCCTGTCGGCAGAATACCAATATAAACCGCCGGAAACTACCAATTGAATGAAAACATGTACGCTTGGATTTAAACAATTTTTATAGTTAAATTAATGTGGGTGCGTTCTCAAATCATTCGCAAGTTTAACAGACCAACATGACTCACACACACATAAACACGAGCTATATGGCGTGTTACCTCGTAGTGCATGTGCGCGTGTGAAAGAGATGGAAAGGACAGATGCATTAAAACAATGATAAGACTGCCATTTAGTGAAAAAGTCTTAAAATACGGCCTGGGGTCCAGAGAGCCCTCTGCATCGATCTCAAAAATTGTATTTTGCGCTCCCAAGAAGTCGGAAAAATCTCATTAAATGTGGAAAGAATGGACACTGAAAGAGTATTAAATACTTGAAAATAGCAATCAGAAGTTATATTTTACTAAACCTAACATATTTCCATTATTTAGTTGATATTCTATCAGGGACATGAGATGGAAAATTAAGAAGCTAATAGAAAACGCACACGCGTCCTGGCTTTGGACAAACTTTTGTGGCAAACATTTAATGACTTTAATAAAAACGAGAATCTATTCCGAATCCGCGTTAGTAATAAATAATTAATTTTGGCGTGGGTGTTAATGAACGGGATAAGTTAAATCTCTAACTGTATCTTAGCTACGAGAAGGCGAGTTGCGTAGAAATAGTTATTGTCGACTTTCGCGGCAATCTCCATTCGTTCCATATATAGATGTATTGAAAGGCAGTAGCCTGACATCCAGGTAAACATTCAGAAAACACAGAACTGTAACCAGTGCCACGTGGGCCGTTGTAGAGACGAGGGTGTACGTAGCTATCCAACTGCCACTTTCCCCACCAACTGTGAAAACCGCGGGTAGCGGTTACACTGCAGGCCCGTAGTCAGGTGGGGTTCGGGGGGTTCGAAAGAACCCCTCTTTTGTCGGGAAAAGGTCCCCTCTGAGTAAAATTTTATCTAAGTACACGAAGGTTTCATGGTAAAAGGTCCACTTTTTTAGAAAAAGTCCTGAAATTGCTGGCTACGGGACTGCACTGAACATATGCTTCTTGCCTTATTTACTTTTAAATCACCCCCCCCCCCCCACGTAATTAAAAAAACTTTATAAGTATATTCGTCTGGTCACTTGTTTGTTCCAATTTTTGTCCTGCAATAGAGGCCACATTTTTTGAGATTTTTGTTTCAAGATTTTCCTGTAATTTTCATTATTTAGATTTCTTTTAAAATTCAAGAAGAGAGTACCAATAATTAAAGCCATTTAGGGAAAAGCGCATAATTTATTGAATAATTCCTGCTTATTGCTTTAAATTCATTGGTTTCTAGACATATATTTGATTATTCATACGATGGCCGTTATTTGCACTGTGCGTTTTTACTCCCATGGAACTAATATTAAGTTCTTTTTCAGAAATTTCCAAGCCATCTGTTAAAAAGAATAAAACCAACCTAATGCTCATAAATATAGTATAAGAGGCATTCATAACACATATTAAGCTATGTTCCAGCCAGACTGACCTACCAAGTTCATGTGTGGGAGAAGCGTTCAGTCTCCCGTCTTCTCCCCTCTGAGAATAAATTTCTTCCTGTGCAGCAATTAAAATTAATATTGAGTTACAATCCTTTAACATATCTCTATAAAACCTATCTAACCACTGGGGGAATGCAACAACAGTAAGAGAGGTTTCCAGCCTCATTTTGTTGAATATACAAGTTAATACAATACACACATAACATGTTCTTATGATAACAGTTACAGTCAAAACAATGAAGAATGAGATTCCACTGGCAAGTTTCCTCTACAAGTACCATCTGGCTCCATCTTGCTGACGACTGATCCCTAAGTTAAGCTCCTATGTTAACACCTTCCTGCATTGCTTAATGCAGTCCATGTTTTACAGTTTGTTTTCTTAGTCTGTTGATGACTTGTGTTGTGTGGGACAGTAATATACAGCTATCTTTGGCTCCTCTCCTAAAGCTTGTATAGTCTGTTGATGGTGTACTATGAATGATGATGAGATTATCAATTCTCGTTTCATTTTCAGCAGTTTCCTCTCATATTGTGTGTTTAGATCATTTCTGATGAATTGTGAATGATGATGACAATGTAGATGTAGTGTGTGTTATATTCGGCTCTGGTTCCTGTGGTGACTCATCAGCTGCCTGTATCAGTGTCTCCTCAATGATATAAACTGTGCAGTATTAGTGTAGATGGTGTCATCTCTCCAGCCTGGCTTTCTGCAGTGCCTCCTCCACCGACTGTTTTAACCTGTTGATCACAGCTCTGGGTTCATCACTGCCGGTCACAGCAGTGCCACTCACTATCATGTTGGCACCAGCCTGAAATATGACATAGAAATATGTGGTCATTGTGTTACCTAGCACATCTAACACACTGCATCAAACCTTGTCACACCTAGCACAATGTCACATCCATGACGGCACATCTAACACACTGCATCAAACCCTGTCACACATAGCACAATGTGTCACATCCATGACAGCACATCTAACACACTGCACCAAACCCTGTCACACATAGCACAATGTATTGTATTAAATGCTGTCACATGTAACACAATGCATCACATCACATTCTATAATATCAATATATCATATTCATACTATATTTATACTTACATATGCATTCAATATCTTACCTCAGCTACTACATCTATATTACTTGGTCCAACCCCGCCATCCACCTCTATATCCAAGTCCTGGTAGCGCTGTCTTAGATACTGGACCTACAGAAACATATCACGACAGGTCAGTTTTTGTTACTTCTGGTAAATGTTCTGATAGCACAGCTTACTGAAGCCTTCTTCTAGTACATGTTCTGATTGTGTGCCTTTACTAAAAATATCATGAAGGCTTCAGTATGGGCCACTCCACAAAATTTTAAAGAATGCTTGTAGAAATGTAAAATATAATCCAACCCATCTTGAGAAAATCTAATTTTGAATTTTTTAATAATTAATAATTTTCTTTGCACAAAATTTAACATAGTTTTTGAGTCTATTTCCCAGACATGAGTCACTTACCTTAGGCATCATATCTGACATAAACTTCTGTCCCCCAAATCCTGGCTCAACAGTCATCACCAGTGCCATGTCTATGAGCTCTATGTACGGCACCAAGGCACTGACTGGAGTACCTGGCTTTACTCCTAGACCTACCTAGAACACAGATAGAATTATATTCATATTAAGATAAGACACTGACTGGAGTACCTGGCTTTACTCCTAGACCTACCTAGAACACAGATAGAATTATATTCATATTAAGATAAGACACTGAATGGTGTACCTGGCTTTACTCCTAGACCTACCTAGAACACAGAGAGAATTATATTCAGGGAAAAGGGACAGGGAAAACAAAGCTAGTGATAATGTAGTTGAGTTGTTGCTACCAAACTCTCAGCTGTAATAAACTTTAATTATGTTCTGAACATTTTCTGCCAGCTTTTCCAAAGACCAAATCATTCAAAACACAACAAATATGTTTTTTTTTCTTGTCTATTTTCCTATTCAAATTAAAAGGCCTTATTTTTCACGATTTTGAGCCACTATGCACACTTTTAACATTCTTTTTTGTTCCAACAAGTATAATTCAAATTTTAAAATTTGGAATTTTTTATAATTTGCAGAGATAAACAGAGAAAAGTTTATGTCCACTTTGATCTCTGTCCTAAGAGCTGTGCAGAGCCAGCAGTTCATTCACCTTCATTCCAGCTTCTTTGATCTTCCTGATGCATCCTATGACGTCATCCGTGGCCTCCACGTGAAACGTGAACTGGTTAGCACCTGCGTCTGTCATACCCTCTACCCACTGAAAACACAACAACAATCCACTGTGACACTTAATTCTTCATTTTCCTAAACAAAATATTGAACTTAATTTGCTGGAAGGTCTGCTTTTCCTTAAATCGTTTTCAGTGCTTTAGTTTTGCAGTACTGGCCAGTATATCTTATGGTGTCATAATAATATATACACTTGTTTTCTTATCAAAACATACTGGGCTGAATCTTATTTCATGACACATGCTTTTATTCAAAACTGATTTCATGCTTACTGGCTTATGATAAAATATCTGTACATCCCTTTTATAGGAGTTCACATTTGTCTCTTATTGCAATTCCCTCATGTATAAACTGAATTATATGACAGTAGAAAGCATGGGGCCGTAGCGATAGTCTGAAGGTTCAATAGTCCGAAGGTTCATTGGTCCGAATGTTCACTATAGAACCTTCGGACCAATGATCCCTTGATTAAAAAATCGATAAAAATGTTACCACTTTTCGGACCAATGAACCTTCGGACCAGTGAACCTTCGGACTATCGAGACGCCCCCGAAAGCGTGGGGTGGGTATCAGTATCTGAAGAGCTGTCAAAAATGTCAACACGCCTATGAGGTTCTGTAATAAATAAATAAATAAATAAATAAATTAATAAATAAATAAATACATTTTTAATTAAAATATAACAATTCCATAACCATTTAATCATGGACTTGGTTCTTGCTTACACAGACAATGTACAAAAAAGCGCCATTTAGCTAGCATTTTCTGTCTACTTGACTGTTGTACCTGCTCTGGTTTAGCAACCATCATGTGCATATCGAAGAAAACGCCGGGCACTTTTGGCCGCAGACACTTCACAACTGGATGACCAAAGGTGATATTTGGCACAAAATGGCCATCCATTACATCTAGATGTAGATAGTCTGCTCCACACTCCATCAGACGCTGACATTCTGTCCCCAACATAGACAAATCTGCTGCTAGTATCGAGGGACCGATTTTACACTCACATGAAGTTGCCATTTTGAAACCCTCCGTTTAGGAGCCTCGTTATCGACTTAATATGAACTGTTTTGACTTTAGTTTGTCCACATTTGAAAGGCTAGAAAACTGACAAATATCTACTTAGATTCAAAAGATTTATAAAAAAAGTTGGTATTACATTTTGTAATAAAATTGATGAAATAAGCTAACTGATAAACTTAATCTAATTAATAAAATATCTTGCGAATGAAATCCAGCTCTGCAAGTTCTCCCGCGGAAAATCAAAATGGCGGGTTTGTATTTTTATTACGCATTTCTTAAAAATCATTAAGAGTTTGCAAATCCTTGAACTACAATTTATTTGATTTCAAATTGGTTAAAGTACAAAAGTGATGATGAAAGTATTAGTAGATTTGCCATCAGATTTTTCTGAAGGGGGTCGAAAGAGACGGTGTGATTGAATGAGTATCTTCCTCATACTATCAAGAGAAGTTCATCCCCNTTGGTGAGTGCTCCCACCTACTCCTCTCCCTACTTTCCTCCCCTCTTCTCTTAGACAGTGGTAGAGATAGGCAGGTTAACATATTATTACTCAGAATCCTAGACAGGATCCTTCCCCCCCCCCCCCCCCCCCCCCCAGGGCAGTCCCAACCTCAGGTGTACTACTGAAATTTTGTAGGACCCATGCAAAGCCCTGAAGATAAGTGCAGCAATCACCAAAGTTTGTAGAAGAAGATAGGAGAAATTTAAAAGCCAGGGAAAAATGGACAGACATACACACAAGCATGATAGATAATGACCTATGTAAAAATAATGAACTGATAATTATAATACAAATACAATTTAAATTCTTATACCCATCTTCTTTGTTTTTACCTCAGGTATGTCAATCTTGGTGAGCCGACTGGAAGAATTTAAATGTGATGCTAATGAAGCTGTCTCCATGAAACTTGGTAAGTGACTGCTACTTTTAGTCTTGGCAGAATATTCCACTCCACGGCAATCTTTATATCTCCCTGATATCTCTTAATACACTTTGTGTTCAAAGGAAATTAGAGAATCACAATAGCAGACCAATACTGTTTAATTTCAAGATGTCGATTGCTCCTGATCATTGACCATTCTCTCACAAATAGTGCTCAATAGAAAGAAGCCTGAAATAACAATTTTTACTCTAAGAGCAAATAATGTTAAGGATACCACAAGCCTCTTTCAAATATTTTGATAGATTTGTTCATTTGTAGTCCGTGACCAAGCTGACTTTGAAGATGAGGGACAAAGTTTTCACCCAGATATGTCCCATCAGATATTTGGTGAAAGGTGGGTGTTCTTTCACCAGCAGGTAGACACAGTCAAGTTGTATGGTAGCCACATCTAGTTTATATACACTGAACTGTAAAGACCTCACTTTAGAAAAATTATGTAATTCCTGGATAATATATTATTATAAGTCATGTTATGTGGTATTACCGTAAGTAGAATTTTGATACAAAATAAAGTTCAGCAGTAGATCCCGATGTTTTTGTGCTGGCAACTACATGACAGCATAGTAAAATGTGTCTTATTTGAACTATTTATTTGCAGTGAGAGTATATTTGGTTATAAGGACCTGCAGGTGTCCCTGTACTACAGTGCTGGCAGACTCATTACATATCTGGGCATCAAATACAGTGAGAAAGTCTCCGCTCAGGAGTTTGATGGGGTTATTGTAAGTTATCAGTTGTTTTATGTATTTTTGGGAAGTCATTTAACACATTTAATTAATACATTTGAAGTTCTATGTAAACAATGGCTTGAGGTAAAGCATTTATGAAAAGGACGAAGTGAATTAACATTTACTTTTCATTGTATTGTGTTATGGTATGTAAATGGTATGGATAATAGGTAGAAGAACACATGGTTTGGAATGTTCCTCCTTTTGGAAGATGTCCTGTATTAAATGTAGAAAAGAAAACAAGAAAGATGCTGGAATTTGTCAACTTTTTTCTGGTTGTGTGAGAATATTTTCTTTATTTATTTGTTAGCAATTTCCAGTTTGTATTTTCATACCTCCACTTTTTGTTGATATTCATTCCATATAAGGCAGATGATAATGCTGTGTATTCTCTCCATATAAGGCAGATGATATTGAGAAGCAGATAGCAGAACAGATTCCCCCTGGATACATGACCAACTCAGACGATTTCTTAGCATCTCTGGACAAAGAAGTCAACTTCAAGCCATTTGGAGAGCTATTACATTCATATAAAGTAGAGAAAGGTAAGTGTTGTAGCCAACAAACTTGGCAATATTTACACCTTATTCAGTTATTGGATACAGAAAAAAGTTTGTTTGAGTTATCTCAGTATTCGTGCTTTACAGTTGACCACATTGCTACATGTATATTATAGATGTGTTTATAACTTATTTCTGAAACAATTGTTCATATGAATATTCAAATAATAGAGTGAATACTGTTCAACTTGAATTTGTCTTTTTGTAAGCATGTTTCAGGTGACAGAGAAACTATTTTCAGATCCTCAAATCAGAAAACGGAGCACATGTATTTATTTTATTCTGACCTTATATTTTTGATTGTTTCAGAGGGAAGAGATAGGCATTTTGAGATCTACAGGGCAGACATTAGTGTTCCCGGGTTCAGAGAATACCACGAGAGACTTCAGACCTTCTTACTGTGGTACATAGACGCTGCATCCTATATAGATGTAGATGATGATAGATGGGTCTTTTACTTAATGTAAGTGTGACTTTTAAATTATGCTCTGTACCGTTAAGTTTGGAAGAGGATTTTGTCTGAGATATATTTAGGTTTTCCCCTGTAGTTAAAAAGAAATTGTCACATTTACCTGACTCTTAGGCTGTCTTCCCAGAGCTTTTAGATCGATCTGTGGGGAGTCTCACTAGATTACTGTCAGATAATCTGGCTTAAATGTCCGTCCCGCCTACTACAAGCTGTAAGGGGGCAATTAACTTTCGTGTCTGCTCGGCTGACAGCTCTTTAGCGTGAACCCCCAGGGAGATAGGTCGATCTAAAGTAGATCGATCTAATCTCTGGAAATGGGGTCATAGTCTGGCTGACTTCTGATAAAGTGCTCATACATCCATTCTTATAATGATAGTTATTATTTTTCCAGATTTGAAAAATACCATTCTGTCACCCACTCTCAGCAGATGTATGCTATTGCTGGGTATATGACAGCATACAGTTACTATGCATATCCTGCTAATACTAGACCTAGGATGAGGTAACTTTGTACTTTTTATATTTATATATATTTTTTTATTGATCTTAAGTATGATTTTGTTATCAGTGGTTATTGATTTAAGGAAAATGTCAGAGTTATGCCCCTAATAGTTTTACACACACACTTGAGAGCAATTGTGATTTATTTTACATCTAACTTGATGCTAAACTGAATCTTCCAGCCAGGTGCTGGTGCTGCCCCCTTTCCAGAGGATGGGTCACTGTGCCAGACTGATCCAGACATTTTACAATGATGTGGTGCCACGGCCCGAGGTATTGGATGTCACAGGTGGGTGGAGGGGGGCTTAACTGTGATCATCACGGAAGTCATAAATAGAGATACAAACATTTTCTTAATTCAAGGATTACAATTTTTAGTTACAAAAAGTTACAAAACAATAACCATTAATAATAAATACTTCAATCAGAAAGAGTGAAAACTTATTAATTTAAACTTAATACTGTAATTTTCTATTTAATGCTCCAGAGAACATACAGATGCAAATTGTATTTTGTAATTTTGCCCAAGTTTTAATGTCTGGGATGGGGTGTTGATAGGATAGGAAATGTTCCCCAAATGCTAAAATTTAATATTTTTCACCAATTTCTGATTTTGATAATAAAAAAAATATGAACTTTGATTATTATTGACAGTTGTGTATGGATGTACTGACGAAATGTAAGGATTGTGAATAATTGTTTTCTAGTTGAAGATCCTTCTGAAAACTTTCAAAAAGTCCGGGATTTTGTTGATGCCAAAAACTGTTTAAAGCTAGACACATTTCAGCCAGAAAGCTTAAAGGAGGGATTCACAGACAGTATGGCCAAGGAGGCACAAATGAAGTTAAAATTAAATAAGGTTTGTACATTTAACACATGCTCAAACACTTATGGAATTTGTTATACAAGATGGTTTTATTTGGTAACAATTGAAAACCTAAGAGTAAGTCTTTTTGATGTCGATGGCAAAAAGACAGGGGCCAGTCTCAACAGAAATGATGGTGCCATCCTCCCTGACCTCTACATCCCTTTCCTATAGACATCGAAATATTGGAGGTAAAACCTATCTCACTATTAGCTGTTGTCTGAAGAAAAAATCACATCATTCTTATTACTTAACACAGCTGATGAAATTCTTCTCTGACTAAGAGTAAGCATTATTATTGAAGAGACTTGATGTTCATCCAAAAACTTGTGCTTGGCAATAACTAGCCTAACTGTTTTGGTGAGTCTCACCACTCTAGTTAGTACTTCTGAGCGTCTCTCCTGTTACCTGAGATTTGCGCGACCAAATCATTTGACATATTAACTTATATTTTGTAACTTATGTGGGCTTTCAGAGGCAAGCAAGGCGAGTTTATGAGATACTACGATTAAAAGCTGTTGACCCAAAAAATGCGGAGGAAGTAAGAGGCTACAGACTTGACATCAAGAGGAGGTTAAACAAACCTTTTGAGGTGAGTGTGTCTGCTGCTATCCTGTGTACTTGGACAGGTGAAGGTACAGGTAAAGGTACAGGTAAAGGTACAGGTAAAGGTAAAAGGATTTGTACAGGTAAAAGTACAGGTAAAGGTTGGTTTATGACGTGATTAGCAAGTTTTACTTTCATTTTACCTTGCCCTGAATTAAAGTTAAGAAGTTTTCTGTATTTTCAGAAAAATGGACGCGATTTAGAAAAACTACAGCGAGTGTTGGAAGAGGGAGAATACACTGCGGCAATGAATGCTATCACAGGAGAACAGAAATTCAAGATTTTACAAGAACAGTATGAACAGCAAGTAGAGGGATATAGGAGTATATTGGACAGACTTGCCACATGGCATGAATAACACCACATTGACACTGGATAGAAGAGTATATTGGACAGATTTGCCACATGACATGAATAACATTATATCCACAGTAACTGTTTTGGAATTTCTGACAAATTTTGTGGCAGCAAGGCTAGGTTTCCATCAGGTTTTAAACCAGGGAATCAATAAAAACATCTAACTGAAATTACTGGGATTCTTTTCCAGGTGACTGTGTCAATGGTCACAAGGAGGTGCTCCAGCAACAGAGACCTTAAGTCTCCTGACCATGTAAAACACACCGTTGAGGTGATTCCAAGGGTTCGATTTCTGTCTTTTTGGAGACATGCAGACTTTTATTACCTTCCAGAAACTGTTGTTTGATATGTTATAGTGTTAAATTTTAGAAAATTTTCTGAAAATAACATGCAGAAGTCTGTGTTATGCATGAATACTTCAGCTGTATCAGAGATAGTGAATTGATAGAGATCATTTGAATTCTATTTCTGCAGTACAATGCACTACTTTGAGGTACTGATAAAGGTTCAAAATGGTACCATATGATGGTTGAAATGAATAAATTATTTATTCGAGAACAACATACTAGCAGCAGTCAAATAATGGAAGCTTTTGTACATGCATTGTGCTTCTCAGCCGTTGGTCTTCATTTCTGGCTGCATTTGCTATTTTCTCAAAGTTCAGAATTTCCAGCATTTTGATGCCCATGTTGGTTTCACAAGAGTCCCACTGCAGGAAGTTTAATACATCACAGTTTTACAATCTAAATTGTAGCAGTTGTTAATAAAAGGGGAGGGCACAGTCTCTCTATGCCCTAGTACATGGAAAATGTAGAAAATGCAGTCCCCTCACTTCAAGGTTTTTTTTTTGTCAATATATGTCCCTTCCTACACTTGATAAATTTAATTTGCAAATTTGAAATGTTAAGTGGCGTGAGGGTCATCTGTTATTTCCAGCAAATGTTAAAATCACTGTAAATTTGATTTTCTATAGTGATTTATTGTCACTATAAAGGCATAAAAAAATTACAAAAGAAAACAATAAAGAAATCAGCTTATTTGTAAAACTAATATGACTGAAGGAAGCAGACAACAATGAAAACAAAAATTAATACATCTGACTATAAATTAACAATCCTTTGGGCTCAATACAAGGTCAATCCTACAGACATTTTTATTTCACTGGTACACCAGCTATGAGATGTGTACTTGTCATGAAAAGCATATTTGCACAATCTGTAGAGAGCATGTCACCAGCAACATTATAACAGTATGTTAACTCTGATACACTATGGAGAGAACCACTCCAGTGTTCCCCCTTCTCTGAAGACGCCTGCTACTGGCACCTATGTCAGCTGCAGCTAGTTTTTAATTGGCATGAACAGAAGACAACATTTTAAAGATAACAAAAGGTTCAAATACAGGAACAACTGATGCTCTCTGTATAATAGATCGCACATAAAAATATTAAAGTGGAGACTGCTAATGACACCATTTTACCCATAAAATATCAGAATGTCAGTTGAATGCACTCTTGGCTTGTACTGACATAAACACCGTCTTTGACAGTACCTTCAATATTACAGTTTATCTGAAGAAAAGAAACGATGTTGTTTCCACTTTACACTATAAAAAAAAAAAAAAAAAAAAAAAAAAAAAAAATTGGACATAATATTGTTTGCCTGTGTTGTTAATTACTAACATGACTAGTATTACTAGGTTTGTGCACACACACACACTGAGGTTGTAGGGCTCTCTGCAGTATCAGTACTAGTTAACCCAGAGTATCACAAGTAATACATGGACCTCAACTCTGGCCCCTATATAATGTGGTATGGCCCCGCCCTAGCATAATCCTGACCTTGGAGGTATCAGCAGCAAGTTAGACAAGTGTCAAATAATAATAGTAAAAATAATTCAGCAGGATCCCAGATCTCTTTAATACATGATAAAAAATTGTGAATTTAAAGAAAAATATTCTACATGATATAAAATGCTGATTTATCAAAGCTAAAACAGGGATGACAACATGGCTACTGTGGCCGAGGTTGAGGTTGGGGGCTTGCTTGTCAAAGTGTTCACTCTATCTGAGGAAAGACTCCACATCTAGTGCTATTCTCCACAAACAAATGGTAAACGACAAAATGTGTTTGGAAATTGGCCAGAGATGAGACTTTCTATCTCTTGAGATCTTTTCAGACCATTTCACTGAATGCATACAATAAGTCAAAGTTGCAGCATTTACCCACAGGTTTCAGACACTTCACTTCTAGTACTTTGTGTCTTCGGGCATTTTAGTTCACTTAATAATAAGACCAACTTTTAGATGCAAATCCAAAATAATTATGTCAAGATTTCATACACAAACTAATGGAACTTGGAAAAATAGAATAAATCAATTTTAGTTGAAATTCAGTGTGTAGTTGCTGCGGCCATTGGGGTCTCCTTGGTGACACTTTGACTGACAAGACTAACAGTTACCGGGCAAGAAACTGGTCTACCGATTACAACAAGAAAATATCATATCTTCCACTATTAGATTAAATACGTTAAGTTACACGAAGTGACAGCTTCAGTATATAAAAAGAATTATACACATATACACATAACATAAATTTCAAAGTACTAAGATGATTTACACTGTAGATTCGTAAAGTCTCGGACTTGGAGGGGGTTCTTCCAGTGTGTCCCCCCTATTGCTTCCCTGACTGGTTGCCACGCCCCCATAGTCTGTGTTTTCCTCGTCCTCCCCCCGGTACACACCCACTTCATACGCCACTATACTGGCATGGTCCAGCTTGCCTGGAGCCCGCGCCATTTTGGCAACAATTTCTGCGTCTCTTTTCTTCTTGTCTTTTGCTTTCATTTTCCTTTTGATGAATAACGTGGGATCCTCCAGCACCTTACGTTTGGGGTCTGTGAGCACGCACACGTGCTGTACGATTGCTCCACACAATTCCTGTGCAGAGCATGGTGCCTCCGTGAGCAGTTCGTACTCGTGAATCGTCCTCTCCATTTCCTTCACAGAATAGTGATGCCTCTCGTGGGGATACATTTCTGGTTTTGTTGGATCTACAGCAGGTTTTGAGTTACAAATCTCTTTGTTTCCAGTTTCAGCAATATTTGAGTCATTTTTCTCTGAGGGGCTCGCTACAGTAGGGGAAATTGCTGCCTGAGCTATTTTAGTCACAACCGGGTCAAAGTTGTCTGAGATTCCATCTGTTGTCAGGAACACCACATCTCCAGGGTCAACAAAGGTCATGGAACAGGTCAGGTTGTTAAGCTCTGGGTTCTTTCCATCCACAGGACCCAACGCCCCGCCCGCGTCTCTGAGATCACGTTCTGATTGGATGTCGTGAGATCCGACCGTGATTTCCCGTAACCCCCAGCGTTTGCTCATAATAAAGGCAAAGCTATCTCCAACATTGACAACACAGATCGTGTACTGGTTGGTGTCCTGGAGGGGGCAGACCAGAGCCACACACAATGTAGTCAAACCACCTTCCTTCAGCATTATGGTCTCATGGGCAATGTCCAGTGACTGGCGAAGTAATTTTATAGCATCCTGGAGGAAACAAGGANGGGGGGGAGGAGTTCACCTCCTGAGTAGAAGCTATTCACCTGGATAGCCTCGTTCCCTGAAGAAGATGTCCAGATAGACATCGAAATATTGGAGGTAAAACCTATCTCACTATTAGCTGTTGTCTGAAGAAAAAATCACATCATTCTTATTACTTAACACAGCTGATGAAATTCTTCTCTGACTAAGAGTAAGCATTATTATTGAAGAGACTTGACGTTCATTCAAAAACTTGTGCTTGGCAATAACTTGCCTAAGACCCCATTTCCAGAGATTAGATCGATCTACTTAAGATCGACCTAACTCCATGGGGGTTCACGCTAAATAGCTGTCAGCCGAGCGGACACGAAAGTTAATTACCCCCTTACAGCTTGTAGTAGGCGGGACGGACATTTAAGCCGGATTATCTGACAGTAATCTAGTGAGACTCCCCGCGGGGATAGATCGATCTAAAAGCTCTGGGAATACAGCCTAACTGTTTTGGTGAGTCTCACCACTCTAGTTAGTACTTCTGAGCGTCTCTCCTGTTACCTGAGATTTGCACGACCAAATCATTTGGCACATTAACTTATATTTTGTAACTTATGTGGGCTTTCAGAGGCAAGCAAGGCGAGTTTATGAGATACTACGATTAAAAGCTGTTGACCCAAAAAATGCGGAGGAAGTAAGAGGCTACAGACTTGACATCAAGAGGAGGTTAAACAAACCTTTTGAGGTGAGTGTGTCTGCTGCTATCCTGTGTACTTGGACAGGTGAAGGTAAAGGATTTGTACAGGTAAAGGTACAGGTATTTGTACAGGTAAAGGTACAGGTATTTGTACAGGTAAAGGTACAGGGATTTGTACAGGTAAAAGTACAGGTATTTGTACAGGTAAAGGTACAGGGATTTGTACAGGTAAAGGTAAAAGGATTTGTACAGGTAAAAGTACAGGTATTTGTACAGGTAAAGGTTGGTTTATGACGCAATTGGCAAGTTTTACTTTCATTTTATCTCGCCCTGAATTAAAGTTGAGATGTTTTCTGTATTTTCAGAAAAATGGACGCGATTTAGAAAAACTACAGCGAGTGTTGGAAGAGGGAGAATACACTGCGGCAATGAATGCTATCACAGGAGAACAGAAATTCAAGATTTTACAAGAACAGTATGAACAGCAAGTAGAGGGATATAGGAGTATATTGGACAGACTTGCCACATGGCATGAATAACATCACATTGACACTGGATATAGGAGTATATTGGACAGACTTGCCACGTGGCATGAATAACATCACATTGACACTGGATAGAGGAGTATATTGGACAGATTTGCCACATGGCATGAATAACATTATATCCACAGAAACTATTTTGGAATTTCTGACAAATTTTGTGGCAGCAAGGCTAGGTTTCCATCAGGTTTTTAACCAGGGAATCATTAAAAACATCTAACTGAAATTACTGGGATTCTTTTCTAGGTGACTGTGTCAATGGTCACAAGGAGGTGCTCCAGCAACAGAGACCTTAAGTCTCCTGACCATGTAGAACACACCGTTGAGGTGATTCCAAGGGTTCGATTTCTGTCTTTTTGGAGACATGCAGACTTTTATTACCTTCCAGAAACTGTTGTTTGATATGTTATAGTGTTAAATTTTAGAAAATTTTCTGAAAATAACATGCAAAAGTCTGTGTTATGCGTGAATACTTCAGCTGTATCAGAGATAGCGATTTGATAGAGATCATTTGAATTCTATTTCTGCAGTACAATGCACTACTTTGAAGTAATGATAAAAGTTCAAAATGGTACCATATGATGGTTGAAATGAATAAATTATTTATTCGAGAACAACATACTAGCAGCAGTCAAATAATGGTAGCTTTTGTACATGCATTGTGCTTCTCAGCCGTTGGTCTTCATTTCTGGCTGCATTTGCTATTTTCTCAAAGTTCAGAATTTCCAGCATTTTGATGCCCATGTTGGTTTCACAAGAGTCCCACTGCAGGAAGTTTAATACATCACAGTTTTACAATCTAAATTGTAGCAGTTGTTAATAAAAGGGGAGGGCACAGTCTCTCTATGCCCTAGTACATGGAAAATGTAGAAAATGCAGTCCCCTCACTTCAAGGTTTTTTTTTTGTCAATATATGTCCCTTCCTACACTTGATAAATTTAATTTGCAAATTTGAAAAGTTTAGTGGCGGGAGGGTCATCTGTTATTTCCAGCAAATGTTAAAATCACTCTACATTCAATTTTCTATAGTGATTTATTGTCACTATAAAAGCATAAAAAAATTACAAAAGAAAACAATAAAGAAATCAGCTTATTAGTTAAATTAATATAACTAAAGGAAGCAGACAACAATGAAAACAAAAATTAATACATTTGACTATAAATTAACAATCCTTTGGGCTCAATACAAGGTCAATTCTACAGACATTTTTATTTCACTGGTACACCAGCTATGAGATGTGTACTTGTCATGAAAAGCATGTTCACAGCGCACTATTTGCACAATCTGTAGAGAGCATGTCACCAGCAACATTATAACAGTATGTTAACTCTGATACACTATAGAGAGAACCACTCCAGTGTTCCCCCTTCTCTGAAGACGCCTGCTACTGCTGCCTGTGTCAGCTGCAGCTAGTTTTTAAGTGGCATGAAGAGAAGACAACATTTTAAAGATAACAAAAGGTTCAAAATACAGGAACGACTCCTGATGCTCTGTATAATAGATCGCACATAAAAATATTAAAGTGGAGATTGCTAGTGGCACCATTTTACCCATAAAATATCCGAACGTCACCTCGCTTTTCTAGTTGAATGCACTGACATATACACTGTCTTTGACAGTACCTTCAATATTACAGTTTATCTGAAGAAAAGAAATGATGCTGTTTCCACTTAAGACAAAAAAAAAAAAAACTTGGATATAATATTGTTTGCCTGTTGTTAATTACTAACATGACTAGTATTCCTAGGTTTGTGCACACACACACTGAGGTTGTAGGGCTCTCTGCAGTATCAGTACTAGTTAACCCAGTGTATCACAAGTAATACATGGACCTCAACTCTGGCCCCTATATAATGTGGTATGGCCCCACCCTAGCATAATCCTGACCTTGGAGGTATCAGCAGCAAGTTAGACAAGTGTCAAATAATAATAGTAAAAATAATTCAGCAGGATCCCAGATCTCTTTAATACATGATAAAAAATTGTGAAATTAAATAAAAATATTCTACATGATATAAAATGCTGATTTATCAAAGATAAAACAGGGATGACAATATGGCTACTGTGGCAGAGGTTGAGGTTGGGGGCTGTAACTTGCTTGTCAAAGTGTTCATTTTATCTGAGGAAAGACTCCACATCTAGTGCTATTCTCCACAAACAAATGGTAAACGACAAAATGTGTTTGGAAATTGGCCAGAGATAAGACTTTCTATCTTTTGAAATCTTTTCAGACCATCTCACTGAATGCATACAATAAGTCAAAGTTGCAGCATTTACCCACAGGTTTCAGACACTTCACATCTAGTACTTTTNAAATGGTAAACGACAAAATGTGTTTGGAAATTGGCCAGAGATGAGACTTTCTATCTCTTGAGATCTTTTCAGACCATTTCACTGAATGCATACAATAAGTCAAAGTTGCAGCATTTACCCACAGGTTTCAGACACTTCACTTCTAGTACTTTGTGTCTTCGGGCATTTTAGTTCACTTAATAATAAGACCAACTTTTAGATGCAAATCCAAAATAATTATGTCAAGATTTCATACACAAACTAATGGAACTTGGAAAAATAGAATAAATCAATTTTAGTTGAAATTCAGTGTGTAGTTGCTGCGGCCATTGGGGTCTCCTTGGTGACACTTTGACTGACAAGACTAACAGTTACCGGGCAAGAAACTGGTCTACCGATTACAACAAGAAAATATCATATCTTCCACTATTAGATTAAATACGTTAAGTTACACGAAGTGACAGCTTCAGTATATAAAAAGAATTATACACATATACACATAACATAAATTTCAAAGTACTAAGATGATTTACACTGTAGATTCGTAAAGTCTCGGACTTGGAGGGGGTTCTTCCAGTGTGTCCCCCCTATTGCTTCCCTGACTGGTTGCCACACCCCCATAGTCCGTGTTTTCCTCGTCCTCCCCCCTGTACACACCCACTTCATACGCCACTATACTGGCATGGTCCAGCTTGCCTGGAGCCCGCGCCATTTTGGCAACAATTTCTGCATCTCTTTTCTTCTTGTCTTTTGCTTTCATTTTCCTTTTGATGAATAACGTGGGATCCTCCAGCACCTTACGTTTGGGGTCTGTGAGCACGCACACGTGCTGTACGATTGCTCCACACAATTCCTGTGCAGAGCATGGTGCCTCCGTGAGCAGTTCGTACTCGTGAATTGTCCTCTCCATTTCCTTCACAGAATAGTGATGCCTCTCGTGGGGATACATTTCTGGTTTTGTTGGATCTACAGCAGGTTTTGAGTTACAAATCTCTTTGTTTCCCGTTTCAGCAATATTTGAGTCATTTTTCTCTGAGGGGCTCGCTACAGTGGGAGAAATTGCTGCCTGAGCTATTTTAGTCACAACCGGGTCAAAGTTGTCTGAGATTCCGTCTGTTGTCAGGAACACCACATCTCCAGGGTCAACAAAGGTCATGGAGCAGGTCAGGTTGTTAAGCTCTGGGTTCTTCCCATCTACGGGACCCAATGCCCCGCCCGCGTCTCTGAGATCACGCTCTGATTGGATGTCGTGAGATCCGACAGTGATTTCCCGTAACCCCCAGCGTTTGCTCATAATAAAGGCAAAGCTATCTCCAACATTGACAACACAGATCGTGTACTGGTTGGTGTCCTGAAGTGGACAGACCAGAGCCACACACAATGTAGTCAAACCACCTTCCTTCAGCATTATGGTCTCATGGGCAATGTCCAGTGACTGGCGAAGTAATTTTATAGCATCCTGGAGAAAACAAGGAATATAAATAAACAAATAAACAAAATTTGCTATGGTGGGACTTAATTGTGACAAATAGTGTGACAAATGTAAAATATATTAGTTTTATTTAAATCATATTACAATTTACTACCATCTTATAATACTTGAAAAATGCGTCTCTAAAAATTTAAAGTGAAATACCATTGAAGCAATCAGTATCATTTATAGTGTAACACCATATGCTGAAATATTAAAAGCCTTTTATTACAGCCATATAAACAATCATCAACCTGAGTTGTTTCCAGTGTCCGCTTCTCAGCAAACAATTTCTGGTTAAGGAACTTCATGGCACCATAGATGGCAGCACGTGCCGCCATACGAGATTTCTCTCCCCAGTTGACGCCATCAGCAACAATCAGGATGGCGTTGTTTCTGCGGGCACACAGAGCAAAGGCATCTGCTATTGGGTCTCCTGGAACAATATGTGAACGTACCTCAATTTACTTTTTGTTTTCAGTGATCTATTAAAGGTTTTAAAAGCTTACCAAGGATCAAAATGCTGAGAGGGAGAAGAGAGAGAAAGAGGGTGAGAGATGGAGAGAAGACTTCAAGATATACCTGACATTTTCCCGCTGACAGGGTTCTGGTCATACAATGACAGGGAGATCCCGTACGCCTTCCTGCTTTTTAAATTCCACACTTTGGCCCCAGCTATTTCTCCATTTTTAGGCTTGTCATCTGTCAACAGAAATATACGATTATTGTCTTCAAGTCTACTAGTAATCATGACACAATGACTGGCCTATGTAACTAGAGATTGATTTCTTTTTATAAAACAGACAAATTATCACTTAATATGGACCACACATGGTTTGCGCGAAGTCAAAGGAGAATATTTCCAATATCTGGCGATGGACCTTCTTTTTACTCAAGTTCCCCAGGTGTAAGTGTCTCCCAGGTGTAATACCCACCTTTAGCAGGCAGTNGTGTGTGTGTGTGTGTGTGTGTGTGTGTGCGTGTGTGAGGGGGGGAGGGGGGATGTCTTACATCATGACCAGGTTATAGACACTAAGCGTACTCCCACTGGCAGTATACACAGTGTAGAAGGCAAACAGTCCTCCAAACAGTCCGCGGAAACAATGCCAGTCAGGAATAGAGAATGTTACAGGTAACGCACACATAGTATTGTAAAGATATGCTTCGTCTTCCCAGAGCTGAGACAAAGAACAGTGAAAGGTGGCTCTATCCACTCCTAGGTAATAATTAACCACATTCTGTTCTAGTCATGGATATTTAACAGCTTCCCGTTCATTAAAAAATCAGAATTGGATTTTTAGCAAAAGTCAAGATATGTCCAGTATTTTAGCCATGTCCATTGAAGGCTACAAGAGTTCTGGCAGAGACAACTGACCATCTGAAGTCTTTAACAGTCTCCACTGCCCAGTGGTCAGATATTGGCCAAATAGTGTGGACATTAACTCCAATCATGGAACAAAGAATAAAATCTGGTCCCAGAATCAAGAATAAACCATTTCAACACAAATCACAGTTGCCTCAGTAGATGAAAGCTTAGGGTAATCAGCATATATCTCAGCACAGACACAGACTGCTCTCCTCATAGACAGATTACGTTCCTCTCAGCTGTGCTCCATGTTAAATATCCTACAGGCATGTTGTGTGGCTAACTGAAGTTTTCCTAGATATCTTTTTTCCATGAGTAAAGCAGACAAAGGGTATCATTTCTAGCTATATTTTCTACCTGACTCACTCCCCACGTGACCTCTGACCTCTCTTTTCCCAGAGGCTGAGTCAGCAGGCAAGTCACTCATCATACTTATTTCTGGGATTTCAAAACCTACAAGAGAACTAAGTACAAAAAGTTGCTAAGAGTGTTAATTAATTGTGTCTTAGAACTATTAAATAGTTATCAAACTGAAACATTATGGCATTTTGGTGAATACTGTGTAAATACCAAACAACTAATTCTAAGGACTGAAGTATACAAATTTATGTAATGTGAATAAATAAATAAATAAATAAATAAATAAATAAATAAATAAATAAATATCAGAATTATATAAGGTCTCAGAGCAATAAAAACATTTTCATACAACTGGACCGCACAGAGATTAATTATTAGTTTAAAATTTCCTAAAGGAAGGTATAGAAGAAAAGATATATGTTCACAACAAACAGAAATGCAGGTCTCTTAAGATTCATAGTCATACAGTATATATCTCTGCACTTTCCTGGCTCTATACATATATGAACAGCTATTTATTACTCAGAATATATCAACCATTTAGCCAACACATGAGACGTGTGTGTGTGACTCACTTTCCTGGCAGTTTTTTATCCTATTCCAGCACAAGCTGAATAAGTGTGTGTGTGTAAAACAACTAATGTGAGTCAGAAAACTAATTAGTTCTTGGTTCGGTAAGAGAGATTAAAGAGCGATAGCTGTTTCTTCTCATTTTCATGTAATACTTTAAGTGATTGATGATGGCACAAACAATGTTTAGCTTCTGTTCGTTACTTTGCTAATACTGGTGTTAAGTCATAACAGAAAGAAAATGAGTAAAACAAAATTTCCCTTTCTGAGGCAATATTTACAGAGGAGACTCTATATATAAATAAATGAAAAAATAAATAAATAACCAAACCATCTTGCAGAAGACTGGCACCAGTACTGAAGATTTGAAGATTATAAACATTTCATCAATTTCAAGGCAGATCAATACACAAGGAAATTTCTCTGGGGACCCATCAACTTCCCTCCAGCTCCTGTGGAAAGGTGGTAAAGATGTCTAGTAATAAGGAAATACGGTGGATGTTTGGAATAATCAATGTAGTTTCACCTTAAATTCAACAAGGAGAAAACTTGGTGTTGTGGGTCTGATGTCCACTTCAACTGTGATAAAAACTGACATTCATAATTTCTCATAGCCAAAGATAAAAGGAGGAGATGTCTTTGTGCAGAAATAACATAAACCAAACTTTGAATTACTAGTAGCTGATTTTCATGAGGAAAGTTGACAAAATACAAGAATTCAATAAATGAAAGTCAGGCAAGTACTTAAAAACAGCTGCCAAAATTTTCTTTCCCCTTCAACAGAAAATGTAAACATATCCCGTATATTTTCTGTTTTAATTCTTTGGTATAGAAGGAAAATGTGAAATTCCTATGAGAACTTCAAGTCAGGTGTCTCAGAGAAATATTATTTTTGTTTGTGTTTATTCATCTTATCACCTTTATCTCCTAATGGTTGACACTAGTGACATAGGCACTCATATTATGATTTACATTTTATCAGTCTAGCTTTAAAGAAATGACTTAAAACATTATGATCTTATATGAAAAATCAATATTTTCTCAATACAGCCATGTGAAACTGGAAGCTATAACAGCAATGAGAATAAGCACTAAGCCTTATGTCACATCATACACTGCCTATAGGTTTCTGCTAGTGTTAAAAAAAAAAAAACTGCCACCACCTTAAGACTGGAGTTGGAGTCTACAACATATGTGTATGTGTGGGTGTATGTGTGTGTGTGCATGTGTGTATGTATGTGCACATGTGCATGTGTGTATACACAGGAACATATGTTCTCTAATGTAGTGGTCCCACAGACAGGATATCTAGGAGAAAGGTTAAAACACTACTTTAAGGCACTACAGGTTTCAGCTTACATATAGTAGTGTACTGGACACATAACACAGATACCGTCAGTGTACTGTGGGGTTTATAACAAGATACACAGAGATAAAGGACAGGAAGGGTAAGGGATTACCATGATACTGTTATCACAGGTAACCTTGTATACACACACAGGCTCTATACTGGTACTAGTACTAGTACTAGTCAGCCACCTTTAAACATGACTATTCTGGACAGGCTGTATACTGGTACTAGTACTAGTAAGCCACCTTTAAACATGACTGTTCTGGACAGGGCTGTATACTGGTACTAGTACTAGTCAGCCACCTTCAAACATGACTATTCTGGACAGGCTGTATACTGGTACTAGTACTAGTAAGCCACCTTTAAACATGACTATTCTGGACAGGGCTGTATACTGGTACTTGTACTAGTAAGCCACCTTCAAACATGACTATTCTGGACAGGGCTGTATACTGGTACTAGTACTAGTCAGCCACCTTTAAACATGACTATTCTGGACAGGGCTGTATACTGGTACTTGTACTAGTAAGCCACCTTTAAACATGACTATTCTGGACAGGGTATATACCCAACTAGCTTCTGCAAACCAGCAGATCTCAAACAGATAGTATTCTGTCATCTCGTGCCACAATTTGGACTGTTCGGACTCAGTCTAAAGTAATCTTGTGTGAATGTAGCTTATACATGGCAAATAAAGTGTTGCTTGCATTATGCTAACATCCCTGTTCCCAGCAGGTACTCGAGCAATCAATGACCATCAATGACCATTGTTTATATCTGGGCCACATGCTGTGCACCAACCAAGATTTGTTGCAATCAATATCCCCTCCACCTTATATCTGAAGTTGATAGGCAAGCAAAGGTGTGTTCACAACTGAAGAGATATACCAGACCGACCACACAGTCTAACTGGTGTTATAGTTGACTTATGTACATAGTCGTCTTTTCCCTTAGGGGCCATTCAGAATAGATGGTCCGAGTACAAACTGATCCGCCAACTAAATATGGCTGACCACACTTCAAAAGTGTTGCCACTAATTCCATGATGGTCTCCCGCCTCCACACGCGCCATCGCTGCAGGGGCCTAGCAATTAAACCTCCAAGCCAAGATTTAAACTTACCGAGCTTCACCGTTCGGTTTTACGATAAGTTTTCTATGGCGGGAAGTAATCCCCACCTTTTATGATCTACAGAGTTAAGCTTTAAGCTTTGCGTAATCCAACGTAATATTATGTAATTGGCAGCTCGCGAACCGCGATCCATTACGTAGGAAGTGACTCCATTGCCCCATTACTTTATCCATTATCAACCATTAGATCATAAAATGAACAAAAATTTGATATATTAATATAAAGTCTTAGCTAATGATAAAATCCATTTAATGGTACTTGTGGAGGCGGGGAGACCATGCATCAGGAATCAGCAGCATCGCTCTTGAAGTGGGGTCGGCCATATTAGTCTAACTAACTGGTATATCACTTCAGTGTAAACACACAGGACTGGTTATGACTGAACCATTGTCAGAACTTGTGCCATCAGAGTTTTAGTAACCAGCAGAGAGATTGCAAACAAAGCTTAGGCAATAAGCTGTGAACTAGCTAATGCTTCACAAAGCTGGGCACATATTTCAAATCCACTCCAGTTCTCTGAAACCTAGTCATCTGATGACACAAGTTAGACCAATTTACAATCCTGGTTAGGCCAGTGTGGATGCACTATCTATCTACGTGTTAATTTACCTATTCTTTAACAAACGCCTTGACAAAGGTTTCCATGGCAAACTTCTGCGCACGTACGAAGATCTACGTAGATAAAGTGAAATATCATGCACAAATAACAGCACACATGCATTAGCAGATTAGCAAATGATTAGCAAATGAAATTAAAATTAAGCTAACATCATTAAAATGATTACAGTAAGTTGATAGAGAAAATGTTAGAGTAAATACAACACATGCACTAAGTAATGGAATGGCTCTCATACACCTATAGAAACAACAACTTAAAATTATAGAATTCATACATAAAGTGATATTATCAAGCATATACTGGGTTCAACAAAAAAGAAAAAACAAAACAAACAAAAAGAAAAAAAATATGCATAAAATATCAAATGCATTAACAGTGAAAACATGCAAAAGAAGAAATTACTAAGTTGCTGTCTTTGTCTGTTGTTCAGCAATCCACTTTCTTTCTGCTGACTCCTATCACCAGGTCAAATGGGTTCAGAGGACCTGATAATTAAACACCAGCTTGTCTCCCTCCAGGGTAGAGTAGAGTGCAATCAAGGGCAGTCCACGACACCAGCTAGCCTGCATGTGTCGGTATGACACTGCTGTATATCTATATATATAGGACTGTTCACATGTGGTGTATATGAAAACAATAGAGCCTAAATCAAGTCACCCACTGATCCAGTGGTTTGATAAGAAATAACCAAGTATACTATACTGTACTCTCATGCCAAGCTGGGGAAAACACATAAAATGGAACAAAAACCACAGGAAAACACAACAGGTTCTCAGAGAAAATATGGTTATAATTTGTTCAACTTAAGTCCTACCAGGTTATCAGTCTTTCACTAGAGGATCTGTATCCGCCCCTCAGAGCAGGAAGGAAACGGATCTCAACCTAAATCTGATGGCAATACATCAGCTAAACCTCAATATATGATTATTTAAGGAAGTGCACCTCTGAAATATGCTTTGTTTTCACTAGTAACTAAGAGAACTTTCTCAAATTTTCAGATGCTTATATTTATGAATGTGTGTGCTTACTCCCACATGCATAAGTTCCATGCATGTGTATATGCGTGGGTATACATACAAGTGTGTATATGCCCTGACAAACACGCACATGAGTATAACACTGCAAAGGCCAGATTACGACCATATAACACAACAATTCTTGTCACCTGGTGATGTCAGTAAGTCAATTACCAGTCTAAGTTAGTCTTGATGTGAACACAGCAAAGATTAGAATACAATACTGATTTCACCCAGAGGGGAGAATGAAGAGTAATGATATTAAGGTCACTGTTTACCTGTAGTCCAGTTGATGGCTCAATTTCTATTGTATGCTACTGCTACTGTTACCAGGCCAATACTTGATACACAGTTAATTAAGTTCCACACAAGTTCAGGGCTGGAATGATCTCTGTACAGTATACAGTCTACTCTAGTACCAGGGATGTGATTAGAGGACAACAGATTGACACTTTATGACAACTATGACACCTACCCCTAAAGGACATTTTTGAGTTTTTTTTTAATTGAATCCTAAAATCAACAATGCAGAATAATATATTTCGGTAATGTGAAAGAAAATACACAAATTATCATGAACTCATGCACAGGTGAGAAGATGAGATAATATCACTGTACTCTAGAGGGGGGTTGTCTGTTATACTGGTCTATACCTTAGCCAAATACATACCCCCTTTCTTCTAGTTTACCTCCCCCCCCCCCCCCTCACCCCATACTGTACCTCTTTGCTAAGTGGCATATGCTGCAAGTTTTGGCTGCCCAATGATCAAACAACAGGACACACCTGGACATTACTGGTCACAGCCCACTGTTAGTGTGTCCATTACATGGGTCAGTAAGATGACCAAGATGATCAGTACAGTGTGCCACTGCCCTCAGGTCAGTGTTAAAGATGGACGGTGGAGCAGGAGAGCACCGTGTCGCACGCAACTGGTGACACACACTGGGAGATAGGCATCTGTACTGAATTCAACACAGCACAGGCCTGGGGAGGGAGAGGACCTGGTCAGGTTCACATTAAGAATAACTTAGATCTGGGTAAAACTAAATGATGTCATCAAGCATCTACATCACACAGGTATTCCCCATCCCTCTTCTGACTGTCAAATCTCACCTGATATGACCTGGTGGTCTGATGATGTAACAAAGTCTATGTCTAGCCTAAGTTAGTTCTGATGTGAACTGGACCCAACATGAGCTACCAGTCATATACTGGAGTGTGATTGCACCAAGGGGTCAGTCATGTTCCTGTTTTATAGTTAAGACTGTTGACATGGTGGCTGCTTTCATCTTGGCCATGTTTTATGACAGTTTGAACATACACTTGACATTAGATTACCAACTCCAGATAACAGGAGATATGAACTGAACTGAGGGGGGGGGGGGGGGGGGGCATTTATTGACTCAGGGAAATAACAGCCTCAGGTTTCTTAAAATAATCTTTATTTATTAATATATTAGAGTAGACCACTGAATTACCATGTACACATATTTGGTTAAACTTAAGAGAGCGATTGCTAATCTTTTTTTATTAATTAAACAGAATGCACAGGAAGCCTAAGGTCTTACCTATTTTTGCAAAAAAAAAAAAAAATGCCTACGTTGTATAGAAATATGAAGAGAGAAGACAGCCTTGTTAATGTGGTGAAGAAACACAAATAACTGCTGATGATTCAGAGACTTAATTACTGCACTGCCAACATTATTATGACCATACATTTGACTCTGGTAATTGCAATACATATTAACACTTTAAAAGGTGCCTTCAATAGGTATAATGAAATGGGGAAAATTAAGTCATTCAATGACTAAAATATTTATAGAATGTTGACTTTTTAGCCACAACAATGTAGTGAAAAATGCACAACTAAAGATGAAAACATCCATCCATCGCCAGAGGTTCTATATATATATATAGCTGTGTTATAATTAATTCAGAAGTCTAGACAAACTCATTTCATGGTAATTAAGCAGTGGTTTATGACTGGGTCTTCTGCTATGTATGAAGCTAAGAGCTGCTTACATCATGGCTGCAAAAACTCACTGATGGTGAGAGACTGATGAAGTCAATTATCTGTACTATCATCTACTTCAACTATATTATCATATTATTAATTACTGATATTATATCTATATTATGGTTTGATGGTGAGAGACTTATGAAGTGAATTATCTGAACTATCATCTACTTCTACTATATTATCATATTATTAATTACTGATATTGTATCTATATTGTGGCTTGGCTCCATTCTGAACATATGCACAAGTGCTTGCATTAATATTGATATGTGGAGAGAGAGAGAAAGAGAGAGAAAGAGAAAAATTTCCTGAATGATCTCCGGAGTCAATGAACCAGCTGTGGATATATCACTGTACATATGCAGATACTGCTCTACAGTACTAGCTCTACACTGATAATAACAGTCATACTCTCAGGATGCAGAAAAACTTGTCAGCTGTTAACGTCTGTTCAATAGCTGCATTCAGATCAATTTTAGAATAAATGTTTCAGTCCTATCTTCGGGAAGTAGGGACTTGATTGCAACCCCCCTCCCTCTAATTAGGTACTTATCACACAAATGGTAGGCTAATAATATGAGNGCAGCGTGTCTAGAGAAAATGAGTAAAATGGGAAAATGGGCAAAAGAAGCCAAAACCAGTAGCAGGAACAAGCAAAAATTAATAAATGAATAAAACAAATAAAGAAAAAAGGGAGTAATTAAATGAATGAAGAAAAGTAAAGAAAAAAGCAGGCTAGAAAGTCAAAGAAGTGACAAATACCAACGACATTCTACGGTTTGCCATGTATCAAATGCCAATTGGGCTACATTTGGTTTATCTGAGGGTGGTGGTGGGTGGAAGCCAATTATGCAATACCAGGCCCGTAGCCAGCGGGGGGGGGGGGGGGGGGGGGGGGTTGTAATCAAACACCTGCTTCCAAAATCAGGACTGGGGATATTTTTGTGAACACCACCACTACAGCTACATGGCCTACAAATAAATTCACTTCACCTCATTTTTACACGTCCCTTTACAGCAATTTCCTCTAAGCCTGTAATTGTCAATTTGCTCACACAAACAGCTAACAACGATATATCTTTTTATGCATGAAGCTCTTTTTTAATGCATGGATTTTCTTTTAACCATCATTCTCTTCAAAAGAACGAAATGCATCCAACTTGTTGGTCTATTATGCATTTTGCTCATCTTGCTACATCTTAGAAAACAACACAAAAGGACATTTCTAAAACAACTGTTTACCTCAATATTTTTCAATAAAAATTCTTTATTTCTTTACAACTGGGGTAAGTTAAAAGGAAGTCTTTCAGTGAATTTCTTGATCTTCTAAAAATGTTTGCTAACATCAAGAGAAGGTTCCTGTGAGACTGCTAGTAAGCATATTTCAGCAGCCTTCATGCCCAATGACTTCCCAGTGTAAAAAACATAATAAGTTCAAATAAATTAAATAAATCACTGTTAGCTGCATTTTCCATGCTTGAAAAACACTGCTAATAAAAGTTTATTAACGTAAACTACAGACGCAACTGAAAAAATCCAAGAGGCTTATTGAAAAGAAACATGAGAACGTGTTCAATTTAAAAGACGCCATTCAACTATTCTAAAAACAAATCTGTCTTTGTTTATTGGATACATGGCTAAGATTGCTTAAATATGATTTCTTCACATCTAACCATAAAACACTTAGCAACATTTCTGTTAAAATGTACAGTAAGGAATTTGTTTTCAACTATCACAAGTTTTGGACTAAACTGAATAAAGATATATACTGGGTTCCCATACCTAGATTGATCTAACAGGATCGATCCGTCTCCTCATTTCTCATTTATTTTTATTTCTCTCGTTTTCACACTGAGAACATATAACAGTATCATTTAACCTGGAGGCTTCTCTCTCTCATTGATTATTTTTATGAATATATACACAGGTTTTTCAATATATTGATATTCTTGGAAGCAAAAAGATTGTGAAACTTATAGGTGTTAAGTCTGTTTATAAAATAGTCAGGTACCAACCTTTTTCTATCTTTCTATCTCCCAGGGATTTTTGCTAAATTGCTTTCATCTTAAGCGGCTAGCATCTAAAGTAGGCTTGACAGACATCTAAGCTGCCTAAGTTGATTGCAATTTAGCGAGAATCCCCTTGGAGATAGATCGATCCACAGTTAGATCAATCCACAGTTAGTACGATAGGGTCTGGGAATGGTCCCATAGAGAGCAATCCCCATCAGCCACAAACTATGACCACATAAGGTCTGCTGATTCCATGGACTTCTGCTGACCAGGCAATTATGATTGTAAACTTGGTCATTTTCTCAGTACTTGCAGTAACTTTCCTGGGTTGATGACTAGGACTATATATTGGACCCTATCAAGAATATATTACCAAGAATGTTCAATCAAAATGGCCAAATCTATACTAGTGCACTGTATACTAAAAATACTCTAAATGAACCTTGCAGCGAATATTAACCAAGTCCCCGATTTTTCCTTAGATGTTTTATTCACTTGGTTACCAAGAGAAATTAGAAAGCTTGCTTTTTCTAGAGCCAAAGCACCTCTATTTCACACTGGTTTCTGAGTACACTGCCTCCATCACAAAATTTCAGAAAATATAACATATTCCTACAAAACCGCAATCCCTAGAAGAACACTTCTAGCCCCTCCCCCTCTCCGGCTCGGTGTTGTTTTTACCCATTTTCAGCCCTGTCCCATATTTCAACTCCCAAATGCTGGCAACTGTGTGATTTGTGTGGTAGACTCACCAAGAGGGAGGGGTCTTCTTCATAGCTGGAATAATTCACAAAGGTCAGAAGTTGGAGAGATATTCTTAGGAAAAAACAACAGCAGGGGGTAGCTTTCTAGTCTCACTGGGTCCAGACGTATTCAACAAGGAGGTCTATAGACTGCAGCCAGGGAGTACAGTGCACTGGCTCTATATTACCAAAGTCACCAGCCAAGCAGCAGGTCACCTGGGTAGACAGGCAGATGCAACTGTGCTGGACTGTTTAATTTTTATTATATAATAATTTCTGTTTTAATAATGAACACTAAGCCCCCCTTTCCATTATAATAGCCAGGTTAGCACATCACAGGCTGAGAACTAAAATGTTACCCTGATTACAACAGTCTAAATATATACACACACCTAGCTCATGATGAAAACAGTCCATAAACACCTATTTCAATGTGTGAACTGGCTTTAGACTGGTGTTATGTGATCTATGTCTTTACAATATCCATCACCAGATATATCACAACATGAGCCTGGGTATAAAGTTTGACCAAACCAACTCCAGCTTTTTATCTGCTCACACTGAGACTTCTTTGGACCAAAAATGTGACTAACTTGAGTTGTGGGACATTCAGATTAATTGCACAATCCACAAGCATAATGGGCTGTTCTTATGTTGAGGACAAGATACCCCATGTCATTCAGATAACTTCAAATTACATTACACTTGTCGTTTCACATTGTGACACTTTGCCTGAAATCTGATTTAAAACAATGCAAACATTTCCCTTCGCCATTTCTTATACATATCATAACCATTGCACTTGCAGTTTATAATAGATGAGAAACAGGTGTGGAAGTCATTTCAGATGGCCTGGGCATGTGGGCCACAGCACAGTAATCTTATCCTGCATAAAACATAGCTACGCTGTCTCTGAAGTTACCAGGAGTAGACCACACCACACTAAGAGGCTGGTCCTGATCAGAGTAAAAAACTCTCTGATTACAGGATCTGTGAGGAGTTAGTTATAGATATATCTTAGGACTCAGATCAATACAAATATACTGCTTATAAAATATAAACATGTTATCGGAGAGCAATATTAAGTTAACATACCAATTATTAAAAGGTCTGGGACATAAAAGGATGTTTTTATTCAACCCCATCCCAAGCACAAAGAGGCCTCACTAAACCACAGGCATCTGTCCTAAGACAATGGTAGTCTGAAGACCACAGTTTAGACAACCCCTCTCCAATCCATACTGGTCTTGTCTAAACAGGAGTAATTGGGCACTGGAGCACTTTTATTAATTTCCAGCCTTTTAAATTGGGCTGCTGGAAATGATCTAATCACAGTCAAGGTTTATTAGGAGACCTATTGAACCAAAGCGGAAGCCAGTTGACAGTTAAATATACTGCTACAGTGAATATCAGAGTTATGAGTACTGTATATGCCTGAATATAAACCAAATTTCATGTACTTACTATAGTATTGTGCTATGTTATCAGTGTTCTAACAATGAGTTCAAGATGATTCAATGTGTATCTAAGGCCACTGTAAATAAAATGGGACATAATACTTTTGTTAGTATCTTTACTAGTATATACAGCCAGGAAAACAATATACATAAGTAAATATAAAAATTTTAACTTAAGCTAAAAATCTACAAGTATCTTGTTCCTTATCCCATTCTAACAGCTCCCAAATACAAACAATGTACACAAACATAGGAATACCTGCAGCAATGCTTACAAAGATATAGTGTATTTACAGAGGTTGACAGCCTTTGTGTACAGTTCTATGCTTATGTGTATCATTGACCTAATGAATCAGAAACCAGAACTGCATTAAAAAAAAAAAAAAAAAACATCTGGGGCTCTTAACTAAGATATATATCTTTTTTCAACCATTTCACATAGGCATTAATATTTTCATTTGTCTGCTCAAAAACGATGTTCAACGTTTGGTTATTATTTACTATGTTTTTCATTCCCCCCCCCCCCCCACCCTCCACACACACACNCAAACAGCCGCAGTCTTTGCCAACCCTCCCTGTACTTTCCCCACCAAATATATAGAACACTATGATCAGCATCCCCCGAGACTCCACATAAAGCTATTAGCTCACCTATCCATGCTTCTTTGTGCGCAGTGTTTCTGGAATCAATATTTAGTCATCATCTGTCGCTCAGCTGATCGTTTTTTTCTGAAACTAAAAGTAAGATCGAAGAAGTCACTATTTAGTTGCAGAACGAAAGAACTTCCTTCCTTTCAAATCGAAGTAGATTTCCTTTGTCTGGGGACGGAGTACAATACCCGCCTCAGTAAAAACATATTAAGGGAGCTTTCTTGCTTACCATACACATGTGAATCACACGAGTACGTATGAAACAGCAGAGAACGCTCCTAGATTCCATTGACTACGTCTTCACAGCTCTTGCCATGTTAATTACCACACACAGACTTTCTGATCTCCCAGCACAAAAGATTTACGTTGTGATAGTAAATAACACAGGTATATTTTTTACGACAAGATATCGTGCGGTATAGGAATGGTATGCACATATTAGTTTAATGTAAAGTTATATGAGGGTTATTAATAATTCAACAACAAAAGGTAATTATTTCTCTGTGACAGATGATCTAATCAATATTCCCTGAACTCGGTGAACAGGACCCTGTGATGATTATCAACATGGCGGTGGACGTGGCAGCTTTAAAACGGGTCCTAGGACTTTTTGTCTGTTTATGTGTGACAAGGACCTCGTTACAACGCGAAGACGCCGATGGAATTGTATATAGTGCAGATGGCAAAGATACAACTGCTTTTGGTTCTGCTAAGCCAATGAGGTAATGAAGATCTGGGGGTGTGAGCCGCTTGACGCTGGCACACTAACATTGTGCTTGTAGTTAATTAATTCAAAATATTAGCTATGATACCTGTAACTCTTAAATAATAAAGCCATTTTAAGTAAAAGTTTAGGGAATACATAAGTATTTGACTTTAAGAAATTATTTAAAATATCAGTTGAACATGTCATCCGATGACATTGTTTCTGGGTAAGAGAAAGACTTGCTACATTAAAACATCTTTTGTGTGATACATTTGAACTGATGGTTTTAGATTTTTCAATATTCGTCTTGTTCATATTGTTTCTAGGTTTCTCCTGTATGATGTTAACCCAGGCGAGGGATTTAATCTGCGTCGAGATGTGTATATTCGTGTGGCAAACCTTGTTAAATTCCTCAATGAAGATGAGCCGTGGACCCTGGTACTTCCCCCCTGGGGGAGGCTCTATCATTGGAAGTCTAACATTGATCAGATCAAGGTGCCCTGGGGGACCTTCTTTGACCTGGAGAGCCTCGGGAGACACGTCCCCGTGATGGAGTATAAGGATTTTATTAAAAGTAGAGTGCTGCGTTTTAGTATTTGACCAGAAAGTTTTTGACATATTCTGGGATAAATTTGGCAGGGATGATGTTCTTAGCCTCAAAACTAAACTAAACTTTTTTTTTTAGCAAATTTTAAACTTTCAATGCTGAATTGGCAAAGTAAAAATAAAAATACTCAGCTATTTTAAAGTAGAATTATCTGTAGTAAAAGAAGAATATATGTGGTTGAAAACATTTACCCTATCAGGGTTTGTAGTAGTGATCAGTGTTAAACAAACCATGTCTAATTTTTTCAGTGTCTGGAGGAGCTGTTATTGAGGAGGTGTATTACCTGCAGAGATACAAGGAGGGATGGAAAGATGGAAAGTGGGAAGAAAGAATGGACATCCGTGACTGCCTGGACCAGAACTATTATCATAAGGTTGACACTGAAGACATGGTTCTTATCAAACATTTCAAACTTTTGCAATGGTTGTAGAATAAATAATTTTGGCTAAAGACACTTAATTGGTACATGGTTTATATATACTAACATTTTAAGCTCCTGCAATGGTTGTAGAATAAATAATTTTGGTTAAAGAAAATGTTAATTAATGAAAGATTTGACTTAAAAAAAATCTGTAAATAATGTGTAGTCAGTTATTTGCAGTTGTAACTCTATTTCTCACTAATGTATATTTCAAAGTAATATATTTTTACTATCCTTTGAGGATTATGGTTAACTTATCATTTCACTTATGTTAGCCACTCAGCATAAACTTACATTTGCCGCAATTAATGATTAAAAGAACCTTGGGCCAATAATTTCCCTTGTGTAATTAATATAAAACTATTGATCTTTTATGTTGAAGATGCAGTTTCTAGGTTAACAAGGACGTGAAAGCTGATAACTTAGTCTGTGAAGGCACATTTCATTGCACTGAGATTATCACTGATATATACTAACTGTTATATATGTATGTATTCACATCAGGATGAAGAAGGTGCCTGGAGAGGCTGGTTCTGGGGATATGAGGAGACCAAGGCCAAAAAACTCCAGTGTTTGTCAGTGCAGGCTCAGGCCAGCTCCATGAAACCGTTTCTGATGCACAACACCACAGCAAGGTCAGTGAATTGGACTTATGGCAGATGAACGTTTTGGATGTTTGGGACATTAGGTTAGAGTTAAAGCTTTGCTGAAACTGAAACTTTGCTTATATGTAATCTTGTCTCAATTTTTAGTTTTATTTTATTCTTTGGAATTGATGAAGTTGTCCATTATTCTAGTAAATGTAGTCTGTGCTGATAAGTTTCACTTTTTTTTTTTATCTAAAACTGGGCTGTTGCTAGCACAGTTATATAAGTCTCTTGAAATATATTTTGGCTTGTTGGAATGAAAAAAATTCCTCCATTTTATCAAAAGATATTGAGATTTTGCAAAAAAAAAAAAAAATAATAATAAATAAAATAAATAAATAAAGCAAATAAATAAATGAATAAAAATAAATAAATAAATAAAGATGGTAATGGTATTTGTGCTTTACTTTCTATTTTCTGTAACCCTGTTTGTCATGTACATAGTTTTGTCCTTTAATGACAAGCATATTCTGATATATATGTTCCTGTAATAATCAGTCCACACACGGCATACATCATCCATGTTACCTGTTACTTGTTACCTGGACTAACACCTGACATCTTCTATCTTAGGTCTGTCTGCTTGCTTAGGGCAGAACAATTACAACATGACTTCTTTGCTAACAAATGGTATTGGGATGTAAGTGTTACTAGCACAACAGTTTGTCTTGCCACGTCGGTCCACCCTGTCCTTGTCTAGACACACTGGGGGCATTGTAGACAAATGTAGAACGTAAAGTTCTTGGGCTTTTGAAATTGGGATATTTTTACAATTTTGTCATTTTGACTTTGTTTTGCTAAAAATTGATTGGCCAATAGTTCTTATTTATTTTGTGAAAGTACAAAATGCATGGCCAGTATGAAACCAGATTATTACAGCTGCCTGCTCATACACTGTGGTCATAGCTGAGGATGTTCACTCAGAATCTTACTGTGATGTGGAAATTTATTAAAATGTCACTAGATGGCAAGCTTTATACACTGGGGATTTTATATATTAAAAATCTGTGTCTGTGTGTGTGTGTGGGGGGGGGGGGGGGGCAAGA
>NW_019775114.1:156224-167274 GCF_001039355.2 Lingula anatina | reverse complement strand
GGGGGGTGGGGCAAGATAACAATAACTCCAATGTTGTGCCTTAGACACTTTAACTCTTAGTTGATGATGTTAAATTGGTCATCTTTGTAAAGTGAAGTCTGTGTCTGTATACACCAAATCACTGTTTCCTGGTTGAGCATACCTAACACACTGTCTTCTCCAGCACACCTAACACACTGTCTTCTCCAGCACACATAACAGACTGTCTTCTAACTTTCTCACTGTAATCACAGTTGCCAGTATTACCTGGAGAATGTGGACAGTTATTTCTAAAATCTCATCTTGGATCTCAGCTTGGTTGTGCGTGCTCCTCTAGTGTGTGAGAATAGGATAGATTTACAAAGATAAAAAGATGTCTGGCTTGAAATCCCATCTTTTCTTAGGCCTTTATATGGTGACAATGCTTCTGTCACATCTAACACAATCAGTATATGTCACACCTAACACAACCAGTGTCTGTCACACGTAACACAATCAGTATCTGTCGCATCTGCCATATGCCATTTGTTTGATATGATATGAGATAAGATATGATATCAATGGCGTGCCTGGAGAACTGGGGTCAGCTTTGCAAAACTATTATCAGTCAAGGATTTACCTTGAAATATTGCTTTATTAACACAAGCAGTTATTAAACAATATGTTTATGATGGAAATATTTGGATGTGAAAGTTGTTTTCCATTTTTAAAAAGTTCTTTGGGACAGGGTGCATCATATTTATTTATCACAAGTATATAACTGTTACTGTATTGTGTTATTTTATATCTTCTGTTTTGATGTTGGTTATTACCAAGGTCTGTGATGTTTCCTATGGCACAAACAATCATTCACGGCCAGTGGGACAGGTGGAGCCCTTGGTTCTGGAATGTGAGTCGAGTTTTTGGTTACTTTCCTTCTGACCCCCCCTCCTCCCCAGCCCTCTTTTCTCCATAATCCCTCTAAAACTTTGATCAGTTGAGAAAGGCAGGAAAAGGAGGGGGGGGGGGGTTCATAAGAAATATCTTGTGCTAGGTAGGTTTTTACCAATTTTCAATGAAATTGTTTGTGTCAAGGCACCTTTAATTTTTAGCTTCTCAAAATGTTTATGCAAAATATTGTTGTAAAGGGAAGCCTCTGATTCAGCACTGTCTAGTGTTGGCTACATCTGGGTTCTTCAAGTACTAACAAATACTAATGGTTTATGGACCTGGTATGTGTTCTTGTTTCATACACTAGTGCTGCATGATAACCTGATCCTAATATAACAGCTTGCACTGACTGCTTAGACAGACTTACTCACAGCATGCTAACTTCTGCACCCACCCAAACAATATCTTAGTGCAAAATGTGCCAAATTACCCAATTAATAAGTTTTTAAAACCATCTTTATTTTTCTTGTTTTATTGCAAGCATGATTTAAATTGCTGGGTCTTTTCTAGTATATTAAAATTTAATTTTTTTGTTAAAGTCAAATATTTCAGACAAAACAACTATTATTGGATGAAGAGAAACCTGATGAAATAATAATTAATAATGGCAAAAATTAATTATTTGTTTGAAAAAAAAATATTGTACTAGCAGAAGCCCAGTATATTTTGTGCTTATCTTCCTCATATATTTATCTGTTTTTTTTTTTGTTTTTTTTTTTCATTTGAGCCACATTCATTTTTGGGTTTCACTTTCACTTTCACTTTGGGTGCAGGTCAGTTATGCTTGACCGGGCAGAGGAGTTAATCCATGGTGCTTATAGTGAGTGGAGTATTGAGTGGTGGACGGTAAGTGGACCTAGGCAGGGGGGGGGGGGGGGCAGCCTCACAGGGAAGCATTAGTTAGAAGTTGGTCTAAGTTAATGGAAAAAAATATTGATCTACTTTTTCCTGTGAATATCTGCAGTAGTCCATTGAAATATAGCAAATATCTATCGTAGAATATAAACCATTTCTTACTCTTTGAGAGAAAGGCCGGCACAGGAGTCCTATTTTAGTGAACCAGGGCTAATTTCCCCTGGGGTCTATTGCTCAACACTACTGGGGTTTTTGGTCTTTGTTGATGCTGCTAACTCTGATAGCCAACTACTAAAAGCTGACTTTAGGATATTTGTCTTGCACTGCTTTTTCAATGAGTGGCATACAGTGGGGATATTTAACATGTCTAAAGGGAGGGGGTCAACTGTTGGCCTTCTTACCATTGTTTGGCGCTGCACTTCTAAGCTTCTATTTTTAGCTTTAGAGGATATTATATTGGGAACTTTTTTTACAGAAATATGTAGCACAAATCTTTAAATGCATACCTTTGCTTAACCAAATTCATATGAATGTAAGCACAAATCTGTGACAGCACTTATGATGTCTGCTGAAAAAGTGTTATGTAAAAATAATTCTTTGCACATTTTGGACAAATTATATGAAAACAACATCTGTTTATATGAATACTTTTTAGAATAATTCTCTTTTAAGGAAATTAAGAAATGTCATATGGAAAGGTGCTTTTTAAATAACAAAAGGAATCAAAGTATTTATAGTGCTTTTCAATCCTGATTTTTTAAAACTTTTGCACCATGTTTTCATGTTTTAGGCACGTCGCAGTATGAGATTTTCTAAACAGTTGCGTGATATAGCTGACAAGTTCCGGGAACAAGAGCTGGACTCTACGGACGAGAAGGACAGGACAGTCCTGCTGGAGGACTGGACCAAGATGAGGGTATCTGTATAGTTTTAACAAGGGGGTTGAACTCCTAAGAACCAGGTATGTTGAGTAGATTGATGATTTTGGTATTCTGTCTCTTTTACACACAGTACACTAATGCCCAAATTTGATGAAGCTTTCAATGCACACACACATCCTGGCCATGAGTAATCTCAGCACTTTTCATGTGGACATTTGTGACAAAGAAAGCCAAGATGTGTAGTAACTGGGTGCACATATAAATGTGTACTGTGTGTGAAAGAGAAAATATGGCAGAATTATCAATATATACTCAACATACTTCCCATCTTGGGAGTTCAACCCTCTTGTATAGTGTGTTGTGGATATCAATGTATATTTGACCAAGATGATTTACTGAATCATAGTTATAATGTGTTATGATAGTAATGAAATACATTATATAATCATGTGATGGTATGAAGAATGGATGCCCTGAATGGGGAGAGGCTTTGGAAGTGTCACATATTGCTATATTACAGTAAGGTAGCTCCACTAGTGAGAAATGTGGATACTAAACCTTGCACATGGAAGATAGGGCATTATTCACAGTACCTGTATGGATATAATATGTAAAAGATGTCATGTTATAATATGATAACTCTAGGAATAAGTGCCTGGAATTGGGACAGACTTTAGGTGGGTCACTTGCTAAGATAAGATAAGATAAGATACATTAAGAATTTATTTAACCAAGACATATATAATTATTTTAGTACCAAAAATCATTTAAGAATATCAGTTTCCCTTCATTACCATCTTATTGTTCTTTCTTTTTTTAATATTGTCTCTGTGTTTGTTGCAGAGAAAGCATGGTGACGCGCTGGGAGGGCCGTATCTGAGTATTCACCTGAGGCGGAGAGATTACCTGTATGCCCACAAAGAAGAAGTCCCCAGTCTGTTGTATGCAGCAGAACAGATCAAGTCAGGCCTGGAGAAACACAAACTGAAGACTGTCTTTGTGGCCACAGACGCCCCAAAAGAAGGTGAGAAACTTTTGGAAAATTAAAAATTTTTAGCACCTGTTTATGAAATGACCATCTGATATTCTTTTACCTTGTGAAAACTGTTTACTAAAATCTCATTTTTTATATCCTTATAGTGCAAGATTAGAATTAACAACAACAAAATCTAGGAATATTACTTTTTATTATAGAAAATTATCCTCCACAATGACAACAATAATGAAGTTAATTATCAAAATAATTAATAATATATGATGATTCACATGATTGACATGAGAGAGAACCTTGAAAAAAAAGGTATGCTCAACGAGGTTGTGAATTTTAGTATACTGATAAAGTTATGCCTCAGTGTAGACATGCAGTTTGTGCTAATTTAGCAGACTGGCTGCTGCTGAAAGATCCATCAGGCCCATAGCTTGGGGGGGGGGACAATTTGAAAGGGAAAGGGTTTGGTACACTTAGGTTTAAGCTCCACTTTTTTAGACCACACAACTCCCTTTGAAGTTGCTGGCCATAGGCCTGTTTACATGAAATGATTTTAATGGATGAGAATCTTCATGTTTTTGTCTACATACCAAATATCAAAATCTGACGAACAAGTGACTTGTTCACCAACATGGAAAACTGATTTGTCAGCAATAAAAATGACATCATCCCTATCAGCTTTTAGGAATGTACAGTTACATATATGGTAGTGAGAGACAGAGCTTCATAGAGGTTCCCGTAGGGTATTTTTATTACTTGTGAAAGCCCCTTTTTATTTACCAAGATACATGAAACACTGATATTATTTAACATATTCCTTGAACAACCCCATTCCTGTGACACTCCCCACAATGGGACCCTCTTCATAGGCATGTTGTTTGCAGTAGGAATGCCGGGAACAGATCAGACTAGATCAGACCAGTTTCTCAATTTCTAAAAGATAAATTGTGTTTGTTTGATTTTAACATCACATGTCAAATTATAAATTTATCTACTTTTGTGAACAAGTAAGATGGATGTTTAACACTGACTTGAACAATTCATATTTTTACAAAGGTTTTTATTGCTGAGTTTTAATCAAATCAACCAAAATGATGTTTCTATGTAATTAATTATTAATCTTGTTGGAACTGCTTGGCACATTATTATATACAGACACATATTGCATTAAAATTGACAAAAATCCTTTTTTGTGTGCTGTCATTATCTTCTGCTTCATTTCTGTACATTGGGCGACTTTGCTGCTTTGTTGTAATATATTTGTTAGCTTAGATGTCTGGTTAGATTGCAGTCAATCTTCTTATCTGTCAGGTCAAGAGGAATCTGTTGTTCCCATCGTGTCTGGAATACTTCTGCTGTTTTATTTACTTAACCTGTCGCCATAGGAATAATCATAAGAAAAGGTCTCTCTTGTTTAAATGAAGTTTGGGTTTGGCGTCAACCTGAATGATACCTCTGTCACAGCAACAATGCCCTATTGTTTCAGAGAGCATGTCAGTGTACCAGGAAGGAACAGCCAAATATGGTTTTAATGATGTGAGGTTTTCCCCACTCTCCTTATGACAGATACATAGTGTCTCAACACACAGCCATCACTTGTGTCAGTCATTGCCATTTTTATCATCTTGCAATAATTATTTTAAGACTAAAATACAGTAATGCTGTTGGAGTTTGAAAACTTGCCTAATTATTTTTTATCTTGAAGATGGCCTATGCCAGATGTAACTTTGAATTCCCATGGGTCTGCTAGTTACATTTTTTCATTGCCCACTGTAATATTGGTCCGTACTTGGTGGTAATTAATGTCACAGAATGATGATGATAGGAAACAACACAACTCTTTGGTAGAATTCCCTTTATTTTCTCCATGTTCTTAATACAACATCAAGAAATAATTGCAACATCTTTTAAATTAAACTGATTCTCAAAACACAGTAGTCTTTCCATTCAGTTTTGAGCATACATTTCGTGAGAGAAAGACCAATTAATACAATATTTTTCTTCTTCCAGAAACATGCAATACTTTTGTTATTCAAAAAACTTAGTCAGTTGAATAATGTAAAAGTTGCTCTGTACATTTGTATGAATGACTTATATGAGAAGTTGGGGAACACAATGTAGGGATAGCATAATCAAACAAACAGTTAACTGCATATCATACAAATAGATATGTGGCATGAATGGGACATAAAAAATTGCGCTTAGATTACATTACCTATCATAACGCTCTCATCTTAAAAGTACTCTACATGCATTTGAAAATTCTCCAGTCATATTCATTTCTGAGAAGCTTCCTACATCTCCTAATTCAAACCTTAAAGATGCTAAATCCCTTAAAATCTGAAGCAAACCTGGCAGCTGGCAAAGTCTATATTATATGTGACATAGGGCTTCAAAACACTGAACCATTTTCTTGTGTTATGAAATCAAAACTACGCCATGCTTGGTCAAGGGAGGAAGCTGTGATCCTTAATGACTGACCAGTAATTTAGAACTATATTCCTTAATATTAATGGAATAAAACATTGAATCCAAGTGTGTAGGGACAGGTTGAGCAATGATTGGTAATTAGGAGAAAATTATGTTTTATTAACAGGAAAATTAATTTAAGTGGGTATATGATATCCTGTGCAGAGTGCCTTATATATGTGAATATATGTAGAATATGTGCAAAGAGGGTTATTGTAGACTTAACAAAGGGCCGTCATAACTTAACATTTAGTTGCGGTATCATATCTTAACATATCTTGTACTTGTATGAGTATATGGATCAGATGTTTTTTTTGGAAGGGGGGGAGGGCTTCCATAAATTTAAGCTTCACAACAGGAAGGTCCAGAAATTGCACTTTCTAATCACATGAATACAAAAATCCACCCAATTCTCTACAAAGAACAAGTGTCAGGCACATGAGTATTACATAAAATCTTGTCATTATGAGTTTGTAAACTAGAAAAGTACTGAAAGAGCACAGACCAATGCCAAAGATCCTAAGATTGATTGTGGAATTGACAGGACATTGCACAAGGTCAAGGTCATTGGCCTTATGTATCTTGCTAGTGTGAAGAAACGTTTAAAGGTTCTTAGGTCTAGATGATGTGGATGAAAGGTCACCGCCAAATCCTAATCACTTTTAAGGACGCATTCAGAACAAGGTTATCCATGGACTAACAGATCTATGGATCAGATACGGTGGTCCGCCTTGAAAGCTTGTCACATAATCCACTAATATACACTGAATAGATTTCCCATGGTGATTACATGGCAAGCTTTCAAGTGCATCGGCCATATTCAGTCCACTGGTCAACTCTGGTTGTGAATGTGGTGCAAGTTAGCCAATGATGACCTATCCTGAATATTTTATCAGATCCATCCAAAACTTTTTGATTTAGTCTGATGACAAATGAAAAAACAAATTGATAGACAGACGGAGATGAAAATGGAGCCTCTTTGCCATCAGTAAGTATGTCAGATGTCCATGATCATTTTGTGTTAATAAATGAAATGACAGCTCATTTCATCTCACTCTGGTGAGGGACCAGCCCATCACTCTACTCTGGGGTAGCGCTAACACTCGCCAATTTAGCCAAATGCTAAATCTGACTTAAATTGGCTAAAGAAAAAGGGCCTGATTTTACTTGTTCTAGCCAAATTCTAACCATTTTGATAGGAAATTGACAAAAATGTGGTGATTTGGCTTAGCAAAAAAAAATTGCTAGCGCTACCCCAGCTACTAGTGCAGTATAGTACAGTACTTGATGTTCTTTTACAGTCTGTTAAATGATATGTATGTATCCTCGGCTAGTTTTGTTCATCTGTAGTTTCATCCTTGATCAAATTGATACTGTTTCCATTTCCTACTTGGAGATTGACATGGGATCCAGGTAGGATATTGTAATAATAGTAGTTGATCACATTACCCTCCTTTTTGCTGGTATTATCTGGAAAAACAATCAAGAAGTATTCAATAAAATTATAAGAGTTACATTCTGTAGCAACTATTGTTTCAATTGTTTTAGTATACAACTGCATTTTTTCTGTATTCTGTTATCTTTTATTTCCCTTAACTAGGTTTTGTTAAAGATTAGGTGTGGAGTATCAAATGTTTTCAAAGGGGAGAAGAATAACCAACATCATCTATAAGGACCTATAATTTTGAAAGCAATTATAGATGTAATTATGCAATAAGCATTAATTTTGTCTGCTTGCTTTCATTGAGGTAGTCATTGTTTATTAAAATGGATGATAAAATGTAACTGAGGAAGTGTTCTTTTTTTGTGTTATTATTAATCGATTAAAAGAAGCTTACCTTGGTTTAACAAGCATGATTTGGCACCTTTAAGATCTGATGGGCTGCAAGTAAAAGAAGACTGCAGTGATGGTCTAGTGAAGTCACCTTGCATGGCAAATCCTGGTTCGTTTGTGTTAGAAGACTGACTTGTTGCGATGTTCGGACAACTCAAATATCTGGCAATTTCGCCCTTATCTAGGTATCTACTGATTTTGGCCTTTCTTTGGTTGTTTTTGCCTGTTAGGTATCTTCTGTTGGAGACATCATCTTCGTTGGTGAGTAGTTCTGTGTCTTCCTGTGGTTGACTGTCTTTGCCAAATGCTTTCAGTGGTGTACTATGTTTCTTATACATTGTAGCTCTAGCACTATGGTATTTCTGGTAACTTTTGAAACTTGCTGAAGACATGTGGTATGTTTTCCTGGAAGATATTTTGGAGAAACCCAACCCCATGGTTAGTTCATTGATGCTAGAAGAATACCTGTTGCTTATATAAAAAAGTTCAGCAGTTATCCATGTGTGAAACAGTGAAGATTCACCTTGAGTGCCACCAACTAAGTGCTCTCACCACCGTTTATCTTCACAATAAGGCACTGTTCACTAGCTCATCATTTTAACCTACTTACTATAAAAATCTTTGATTAAGACCTTCTTTACAGGGTGTCCAAGTATAAATGTAACCCAAGAACATGGACGCCATTAATTTTATTTTTATTATTCTGGGATGGTGTTGGGGTTGTTTCTGTAGACTTGATCTTTCAGATACCCCCAAAGGAACTCTATTTGGAGCGTCTGTACAAATTCTGGCATAGACTTGGGCTCATGAGCCGTGTAAGATGTGCAAACGGTGTTCAGCAGGAGCACAAGATTCCCAACCAACAAATTGGCCACAAATGCGAACCTGAGTGGTCATCTTAATCCTCCAGATTTTTATATTTTGGGGTTTCTGTAGGATGGAGTCTTCAGGGACATCCTCCACACCATCCCACAGCTAAAAGCAACAATCACTCAAGAAATCAGAGCTATACCAAAGGAAGAGTGAATCAAAATCATCGACATCTTCATCTGTAGAATTCATGTATCTTCAGCAAAACAGTATATTTGGAACATATTCTATAAAGGGCAATAATGTTTTTGCCAGTAGAGCAAGTGACATGTTATTTGTAGCAGTAGATTTGCTAACTTGTATATGAAATTCACACTCTTGGGTTACATTAACAGTGCACTAGTGGGACACCCTGTAAGCATCAAGGTTATTTCCCAGCATCATACTTTCTGGTATTTATGGGAGGACGCCAATATTTGAACAAAGATATAAGAAGCGCGCCAAGGTCATATTTGTATGTAAATAGATAAAACAGTAAGGGTTTTATTTTGTATTTATTAAAATTATACATTCCACTGATTACTGTAATGTGTGAATTTTGAATGGCTCATAAACTTCAAATCAGCTTAAAGTCCGTGGTCTGGAGTTTTTGGGGAGGCATGAATTTCAACCAGAAAGCCATTTTGCGCATTTGTGAACTTGATATAGTTTTGGTATGTGCAATGCAAATACTGATGTGCAACCGTTTCGCCTTCTCTGCGTGGCCCTGAGAGACCATATTGCATAGCCTGGTTTCCACAGTGGATGCTTCCTGTGTGCCATTGATACCGACTGACCTGTTTCAGCGCACTGTAAGGATTGACTATACCCACGCGTTAAACCCATGACTTCAATGACTTCAGTGAAGATGCTAATTGCAGATCGCCTCACCCGGCCTCTCCCTCCGTCCACTCTCATTTTTCTAAAAAAAAAAAAAAAAAAAAAAAAAAATCCTTGTTTCTAAGTGTCCAAATTGTTTTTTTTGAAAAATGCCACTAGGTTTTGGTGTTGAGATTTCTTATCTTTAATAGGTATGTCCTGTGGGATGTCTATCATCATTATCAATGTCCCTTTCTGGCATATGAGAATCATTTGAAGCAAGAGATTATATTATAATCTTTAATAAATGAATTGATTGATAAACTGAGAATATTTTTCAGTGATAATGAGTTGTTTTGAGGGAACCCAGTGGTCCACATGTACTTTCACAAGGAGAAGGGGGCTCAAGATAACCCTTATTGCAACATCAACATTTTAACAACACTAGAAACTTTTAATTAGCAGAAAATGTGACAAAATAAAACAAGCCAGCAAAAAAATCCAAATTAATTCAATATGGTCAGTTTTATTTAGAATTTTATGTCACTTTGTGTTATAACCCACCAGTTGGTTATTCAGGTTCTTAGATTTGCTTTTCACCAATAAGACAACTCAGACAGGCAGATATAGTTTTCTGCTACATGATTTATTCAACTGACTGTAAAACTCAGGTCCATACAACTATATAGCTGTGTCTGTCCAGCCCGCTGGCTCTCTCTCTCTCAAACTGCAAAATTAAGTCTCATTTGTAATATAGATGGGATTTACCAAACATACCCTAAAAAGTATGTTGTTGCTCACATTCTCCATGTAGATAAACTTTATTGCTTTTTCTGAAAATTTTCCAAATTTGACCTCATTTGACATTTGACCCCATATTCCTTCAACATGATTCGGTATTACATACTTTTTATGTACAGACACAGATGTGTCTGTACATATTGCCATCACCTGCGTCTGTCGTCGCCGTCGCCGATGCCGATGCCGATGCTGATGGCGATGGCGATGCCGATGCCGATGCCGTCGCCGGCGCCGTGCACTTTCCTTGTAAACACGATAAGTGGAAGGCAGTTTCACTTTTTGGCTTTATATTTACAGAGCTGATGAATATTCATAAAACGCAGGTCAAGTTCGAAAATCAGCATGATCGGGCCATTATTGTAGAAGTTATGCTGTTTTTTCACTTTTCAGCATATATGCAACCCTGTAAACACATTTCAAGGAAAACCGTTAGGCTTGTTGTCACGAAACTCACAGGAGTAATCAATCTTACTAAAACGCAGGTCAAGTTGGAAAATCAGCATGATCGGGCCACTATTTTAGTATAGTTATGCGGTTTTTTCATTGTTCAGCATATATGCAACACTGTAAACACAATATAAGAACAAGGCAGCAAAGCTGTCAAATGTACAGACAAAAAGCAGGAAATAACAAAATAGGCTACTG